>MCJB01052809.1:0-21975 GCA_002018475.1 Nicotiana obtusifolia | reverse complement strand
AGGATGGTGATATGTGTTTGGAGAAGATAGAGGGTGCAAAGAATCCAGCAGACATGTTGACCAAGGTGGTACCAAGGGACAAGTTCGAGCTATGCAAAGAACTTGTCGGCATGTACTCAAACTAGAAGACAGTGCTACCTCCTCTAGATGAATGAGACTGGAGTGGGAGATTGATAAGTTCCATCTCATTCAATATTTCTTTGGTTGGTAGCCAACTTTGTTGAATGTCTTTGGTTGGTAACCAACTTTGTTGAATATCTTTGGTTGGTAGCCAACTTTGTTGAATATCTTTGGTTGGTAGCCAACTTTGTTGAATGTCTTTGGTTGGTAGCCAACTTTGTTGACATTGAAGAAAAAGAAGAAAAAGTGTGTACAAATTGTCAAATATAGTAGGCTTTAGAGAGTGAGGCTTTGGCTATAAAAGAAGAGCTTCAACTCTCATTTCTACACACCAACAAAGAGAGGAAGAAAGAGTGAGGTTTCACAGACAAATCTGTGAGGAAAAATAGAGAGTGAGCGATATTGTAGTAAGGTGAGAATATCAAAAGAGTGTTATTTCTTTTGAGCATTGTTGTGGTGAGTATTTTACTCGGATCTACAAAGTGTAAAATTCCTTGCTATAGTGAAATCAGTTGCTCGTCTCGGGCCGTGGTTTTTTTCCCTTATTCAAAAGGGTTTTCCACGTAAAAATCTTGGTGTCGTTGTCATTCTTTTATTCTTGTTAATTATCGTATCTCCGTGTTACATTATTATTCCATCTTTATTACTCTGAATATTATCTCCATAGGGGATTTATTCCCAACATGGTCAACCGAGAATGTCAAGATACTTCCGTACCTGCACTGCGTGAAAGAGCTATGCAAGAAGTTCACTAAGATTGAGTTCAAGCACGTCCCTAGGATTCAGCACGAGTCGCTGACGCCCTTGCAACCCTATCATCTATGATTCAGCATCCACACACGAACTACATCGATCCTATCGAGGTAGAAATCAGGGATTGACATGCGTATTGCTTCCATATAGATGAAGAACCATATAGTAAACCATGGTATTACGACTTCAAGAAATTCCTTGCAACCAAAGAATACACGGAGAATGCTACTAATGGTCAAAAGCGAGCCCTCAGGAGGAAGGAGAACCACTTTTTCCTCAATGGGAAGTCCTGTATAGGAGGACCCTAGACTTAGCTTTGTTGAGATGTGTGGACGCTGCCGAGGCAACAGACTATTGGAGGAGATTCATGCAGGAACATGCGGACCCAACATGAACGGGTTCACATTAGCCACGAAGATCTTGAGAGCTGGATACTTTTGGATTACTATGGAAAGCGACAGTATCCGCTACGTACAGAAGTGTCACCAGTGCCATATTCACGGGGATTTCATCTAGGTTCCACCAAATGAGTTAAACGTAATGGGTTCACCCTGGCCGTTTGCCGCTTGGGGAATGGAGTGACTGGACCTTTAGAGCCCGCATCATCAAATGGACACCTTTTCATCTTGGTAGCTATCGACTATTTCACCAAATGGGTCGAGGCATCTACTTACAAGGCCATCACAAAGGAGGTAGTGGCAAATTTTGTCCAGAACAACATCGTCTATAGATTTGGAATACCGGAGTCTATCATCACCGACAACGCCGCTAACCTCATGAGAGAAATTTGCGAAAAGTTCAGAATCGTCCATTGTAATTCCACAGCCTACAGACCACAAATGAATAGGGTAGTCGAGGCAGCCAACAAGAATATCAAGAGAATTCTACGAGAGATAGTGGAAAATCACGGACAATGGCATAAGAAACTACCTTTCACTTTATTGGGTTACCGAACTACCATGAGAACATCCACTGGGTCAACTCCGTACATGTTGGTATATGTCACTGAAGTGTGATACCTGCAGAGTTCAAAATATCGTCTTTAGGAGTCATTCAAGAGGCAAAGTTGGATGACGTAGAGTGGATACGGGTCAGACAAGAGCAACTCATGCTCATTGACGAGATAAGAATGAAGGTAGTATGTCTTGGTCAGCTATATCAGAATAGGATGGCCAGTGCATTTAACAAGAGAGTGAAATCTCGCCAGTTTGCACCGGGGCAGCTAGTCTTGAAGAAAAAATTTTCCCCATCAAGAAGAAGCCAAAGGAAAGTTCGCACCAAACTGGCAAGGGCCTTCCGTGGTTCACCGAGCACTGTCGGGTGGAGCTCTAATCTTGGCAGAAATGGATGGAAGAGTCAACACAAAGCCTAATAACTCAGACGCAATCAAGAGATACGATGTTTGAAGATAAATAGAGTTAGGTTTTAATATAACAGGACTACTTTCAACCCGACTTCCCACGGAGGGATACGTAAGCAACCCACGTAGGGCTCGATTTCTCACCCCTCTTCTCTTGTAATAGAAAAACCAAATATCGTGTTTGTATGTTGCTCAGGAACTATGCCGCCTTGATTTCCTCGTAAAGGAATATGTAGGAAATCCTCATCGGATTTAGTCGTCTTTTGTAATTGAACTACGTTCTAGCCTTATTCCATTCATATACATAGGCAGTCTGAGTCAGAATCGGCCATTTCATTCTTAATCTCAACATTTTGCATATGTTGTAATCGAACTACGCTTTAACCTGATGCCATTTGGATACGTAGGCTGCCTGAGTTACGCTCAGTCATCTTCATCATATTTTACCATAATCCACGAACTTCATTCAGACCTGATTCCGTTTTAGATACGTAATCAACCTGAAAGGGTTCGTTCATAACCTTAGGAAAGCCTTGTAATGCATCAGTTTGAATTAGAATGCAGTCGCGACATCAAGCAGCCGCATTGTCAGAAGCATCAGGGGAGGTCAACATCAGTAGGACAAAAATTTCAAAAGGATACGCTCGTGTGTGGAGAATCTTTCATAACATGTCCTAATCCATAACGATGGCATTTTCCTTAAAAAACAAAGTATTTCAAAATGTTTTCTAAAACAAAAATATATATATATATACCATAATTTATTCCATCTACCGAACTTTGCGACACAATCATGTCAAAGGCCGGGGCTAACCAACACTGTGGTCGACCCAAACCATCTTCCCCGCCCCCACTAAGAACTTTTCTTTGAGTGCAGGGTCAACAGGGAGAAAAGAGGCATTAGGACCACACTGGGGCAAATGACGAACCTGCCTCTTGCCTAAGGTTATGTCTCTTCCTTCTTTACATGAATTTTTCTGGTACAGCTAAAGCAAACCTTTGAATCCTTTGCAGGTACGTAGGAATCAGATAGTTGATATGGGAAAAGCTATACATAGCAAATCGCCTACTCAAAAAATTAGAGCACCCTGTACAAATGAGTCGTCGACTTCACCAATTGAAGTCCTGTATAAAGCAAACTGTCAGCCCAATCGACCGGAGCACCCTGTACAAATAGATCGACGGCTTCATCAACCGAAGCCTTGTATATAGCAAACTGCAAACTTCGCCAACAAAGAAACTCGCATAGCTGCTCCATCACAACAGATGCCAGAATAGATAGTCACAAACCTCGTCACCGATGTTCTGCCAATCGATGACCGCAACTTAGATTCGCAGTCAAGAGTATCTCTTGGGCATGCTTTTATTTCCTTTGCTATTACTATGAATGTTTTGATGTTTTGCTCATGCAGCTTCAGGCACGATTACAGTTTAGTAATCACTCCCAAGCGGAGGTTGCTTTACATTCCTCAGTGCAAAGCTCTCCCAACAACCGGGGACGTTTCTCAGTGCAAAGCTCTCCCCACAAGCGGAGACGCACTCTACAAATTAAGCTCTCCCAACAAGCGGAGACAATTTTCAAATTCTCCAATAGCTGCGGAATGGTACACAACCCGGCTAACAAATCGAGTCAAAATCAAGTATCCCATAATCCCAACCCCAAATAATAGCTCGCCAACAGCCAGGCATCATCACTCCTGCATCATTTACATCGAATCTTAATATATTCTACATTGTAATAGATTGTATGCATGTATTTCATTTATTTTGCAAAAACAAACACCGCAGCGTGGAACTTTTCTAAGCAACAGACCAAACTACAACACTATGAGAGATAGAAAACCCATAAACGGGCCAAGGATCCAAGTTCAAGACAGCTAGTGAAACTCAAATTTTCGAATCCTTTAAATCAAGCCACAAAATTCAAGCTATCAAGAGTGCCCAATCCTCTGTCTCGCCATATCGTCATAATACCATACTGGGGCAATTCCTGCGAGTGTCGCTTCCTCAAAATCTTCACTCCAGAACTACATGAGGCCTGATCCTCATTAAGCCCGAGGTATGTAAGCAATTCAAAGCCGGAATTCGGCCCCAACATCTCAAAGATTCTTTCCAAAATCTTTCCAGAACCTTCCTTATCTCAATCCAGCAACTCATAATCTTCATGCAACCCTGCAATACGCCTAAAGTCGGGACAAAATTGGCTTTGGCTCAATTTGTTTGCTCGATAACTCTTTCATCGTCTCCGGTTAAAGAGGGACAACTGTTGACAGCCAACTTTGATCCTCCCTTTTACATCTTTATACACTATTTTTCCTGCATCCTATTATCTTATGGTCGAAATCATTGTCTGATAATCCTCATTAGGAAAAATGTGAGACTTCATAGTTTACACCCTTCATCATTTAACTGACGTATGGGAAAAACAAGTGTTTTAAATGCTCTCTTCCTCTTTATCTATGTATGTTAATTCTGAGAACAACTCTCTGAGTCCTCTTTATTATGATAATCTTATGTTTGATTGATTGGCTGCACATATATAAGATACGTCACGGGTTTTGTTTGTTTTTGTTGAATAGTAACTACCGTTAATCTCAACATAGTTGTCTCATGTTTAGATATAAAATCTCAGTCTGTATATCTGAGTCAAACTTATTTTGGCATAACACTTTCTTTGTCTTTAACCTCCTCATGGCATTGATGTCTTTGTAAAGCTTACCCTGCCTTTGTAAAATTATTAAAGTATCTGTGCGTAGTTTATGTTATATGTTTCCCTATTTTGGCTTCATGATTCTATGCCTTTATTTTAAAATAGAACTCAGTCCTTTCCTTAC
This sequence comes from Nicotiana obtusifolia, assembly GCA_002018475.1. Taxonomy (NCBI): domain Eukaryota; kingdom Viridiplantae; phylum Streptophyta; class Magnoliopsida; order Solanales; family Solanaceae; genus Nicotiana; species Nicotiana obtusifolia. The sequence continues at coordinate 16,908 of MCJB01052809.1, read as the reverse complement.
TGTCAACATGAACCGAATCAGATCTTTAAATTTTATGAGAATTTCTTTATTGTCACTACCTAACCATAATAGTTTATTTATGGTTAATACTCTTATGAATGTGATCCTGTTAAGCACCTTAGGAATTCCATGTTCAAATATGTGAACCTGTAGTCATATTGAGATTGTTGATCATGTTTCTGATATCTCTAATAACTTCTGTAAAAATGGTTAGTTGTAACTGTTTTTCTGAACCCTTTATTGATGTATCTAATGACTTTCTCTTTTTATTTTGAACATGTACATTTGTCCGGGCCTGCTGAGTTCCCAAGGAACTCAGGACCAAGCCTAGTACTGCTGCATTATTAGAGGTCTGAAGTCATCTGCTTCCATCTCTTTACAGTTGTGCCTGCCTTCTTGAGGCCTAATTTCCAGAGTCCAGTCCTCTCTCCCCCCACTCCTTTATTATTGTTTACTGCCTCGTTAGTTCACTTTACTGCTTCACTAGTTTAACCCACTGTCTTGTTGCAATTGTCATATCTTTGTTGTTGTTCCATCTCACATGTATATAACACTCATATATTAGATCACATACTTTATTTTATGCTTTAATGTCATATAAAACTTAGCCAAGCTCTAAAGAACATAGGACTAAAATTAGTTAGTAACAAATCCCCATTTTGCTAATTACATTTGTTTATATCATATTATGTTTCGCTCATCTACTTTTCTTAACAAGATTTTGAAGCCTACAACTTAGCAAAAACAACAGCCCCATTTTCAAAAGGAAATCAGATCCGAATTGCAAGGCTAGAAAATCGACTCTTTCAAAAGATCAAAGTGTTGCTGCCCACCAAGAATTTCAAAACCATTTCTTAAGTCAAATATTTAAGATTTCAGAATATAAATATTTTAGGTTCACTTTCTTACAAACATCTCTTAGAGTTACATGGACGCCCATTCTCTAAACCAAGTGTTTTCATAACTTAACCTCTTTTCCAATGCTTTATAAATATAAACAACTTACATACATATTTCAAAACTCTTTCAATTATATCCACCAATATATCTTTAGGCTCCTTTATAAATTCACATTACTTTAAAGGTCTCACGCTCTTTTATTACTCTCCCTCAAGCATACAGTAAGCCGTACTCTTTAATATTATTAATTAAAGCATAGGGCAAACAATTGATCCCAAGTCTAGTCTAAGTCCTATGGAGCTACCTCAGGTAGATTTTAAGGTGTGTCTAACACCTTCCCCTTAGAAGAACAAGAACCCTTATCCATAATATCACCGGTTAGCAGACTAATAAAGAATATGACTTAGCAATTAAAAAGGTACCACAGTATATCTTTAAATACTAGGTGGCGACTCTCTTTTATCAACAATAGAGAAACTACAAATTGAATCTTGTTTTGACCTGTGCAAAATAGGGTGCAACAAACACGACCAACATTCTGCGAAAGCGAAGGACATCTGGTCCCACACTATCGCGAATGCGAGCTCCAGTCGCGAATGCACTAGCCTACTGCCCGACCTCTTCTATTACTCTGCAAATGCGGTGTCACGACCCTAACCCCGATCCCGGTCGTGATGGCACCTCTCGTGAAGACAAGGCCAGCCAATTTAACCAAAATCTCACTTTAAGCAGTCAATTAACAAGAAAACAATACAAGCATAGTTTAATAGCAATCATTCGTGGAAAATATAGCTAACCATCCCGACAACAGCCATAATCGGGGTGTCACAACGTCATGAGCAACTAATGAATCCTAATAACAAGATTGGCACAATTTATGAAGAACATAGGAACAACAAGATGAAAGAGATACGAGGCTGCGGACGCCAACAGATACCTCGTAGTCTCTGAATCACCGCCTGGACAGGAGAAATCAATACTCCGGGGCGGAACCAACAACCCCTGAATCTGTACACATGGTGCAGGGAGTAATGTGAGTACTTCCAACTCAGTGAGTAATAAGCATAAATAACGACTGAAAGTAAGAAAACACACAAAGCACAAGGCATTCTGTAATGAAGCATTTAAAACATCATTCGCAAACAATAAATCAGTGAGAAATTCAAGTAAAAATCTCCTTTCAATAGGTAAAAACATGTGAAGTAAAACATCGCCCCTCGGGCTATATTTATCAACAAATCCGCCCCTCGAGCAACATCAAGAAAATAGTACTAGCCCCTCGGGCTCAAATCTCATAACAACATCAGCCCCTCGGGCTCTCACATGGAACAACATCAGCCCCTCGGGCTATCACATGGAACAACAACAGCCCCTCGGGCTATCATATGAAACAACATCAGCCCCTCGGGCTATCACATAGTACAATATCTGCCCCTCGAGCTATAATTCACATCACAATGGGTACCCGCGCTCACTGGGGGTGTACACACTCCGGGAGGGGCCCCTTACGGCCCAAGCGCAATATCAAGCCACCTCGTGGCATAAATCTAAGCCCTCGACCTTATATCAATCAAGCCACCTCGTGGCGTATATATAGTATCTCAGGCCTCGGCCTCATATCAGTCATAAGCCACCTCGTGGCATATAAAGTATCTCAGGCCCTCGGCCTCATTATTAATCACAAGCCACCTCGTAGCACATAAAGTATCTCAGGCCCTCGGCCTCATATCACTCAGTAAAACCTCACATTTGGCCCTCGGCCGCACTCAGTCATAAAATCATCACATGCCCCTCGGGCATAGAAAAATAGTAGTTCTCAGCCCAAAAACATCATAAAAATATTGTTTAAATCTCAAAATTGAGTAAAAGTGGCTGAGTTGTAAAATAGTGGAAAACAGCATGACTGAGTTCAAGTAATAAGTCAAAATAGTGAGGAAACAGTGATCAAAATCCCCAAAGAGTTCAAATAATCTGGCACGAAGCCCAAACATGGCAATCAGCCCAAATCATGATGATAACAAATAAGTTTCAATCAAATACGCGGTAAAATCCTCAATCGGGATGGAGCAAGTCACAATCCCCAGTAGTAAACGACCCCACGCTCATCATCGAGTGCGTGCCTCACCTCAATATAGCACTACGATGTGCAATCCGGGGTTTCAAACCCTCAGAACATCAGTTAAAATCATTACTCACCTTGAACCGGCTAAATCCCTAGCCCGCGACGCCTTTGCCCCTCGAATTGGCCTCCACACGCGTCGAATCTACCCAAAATCAGAACTAATATGTCACAATATACTGAGGGACAAAGCCCATGCGAAACAATCGAAAAATACCAAGAAATTACGAAATTAGCAAAACTCGAGCCCCGGGCCCACTTCTCGAAGTTCAAAAATTTTCAGATCAACGGGTTCCTTATCTCCCAACGAGTTCAACCGTACAAAAATTATCGAATTCTGATATCGGATTGGCTTTCAAATCTTAAATTTTCGTTTTTGTAAGATTTGGTAAAAATCTGATTTTTCTTCCATAAATTCATAGATTCATGATGTAAATGAGTATGGAATCATGATCTATACAGGATTTATAATAAAGAATACTTACCTCATTCAACTTTGTGGAAACCCCTCTAAAAATCGCCCAAACCGAGCTCCCCCAACTCTATTTTTGTCAAAAAGGGCCAAAAACCCCGTTTTATAGTGTTTCAGCATTTCGGGCGCCACAGGTGGCGCCGGGCGCTGCCTGTGGCGCTGGTTCCGGTAGCCACAAAAATAGATATAACTTTCTCATACGATGTCCGAATTGGACGATTCTTTTCGCTATGACTCCAAAATTTCGATACGGATCTAATGCTTCAATTAAAACTGAATTTGGAGTCCATTTGCATAATATGATACCACTTATTCTTGAAGAAACGACATCAAAACATTCTTGAAATGCCCAAGTTAAATTCCATCAACCATCCAAAATCCATTCGAGGTCCTCGGGACTTCAACCAAATATATCAACAAATCTTAAAACATATTATGAACTTAGTCGAGGCCTCAAATCATATCAAACAATGCTAAAGACACGAATCATACCCCAATTCAAGCCTAATGAAACTAATAAATTTCAACTTCTACATTTAATACCGAAACCTATCAAATCAAGTACGATTGTCCTCAAATTTTGCACACAAGTCGTAAATAACATAACGGACCTATGAAATTTTTCAAAACTGGATTTCGACTCCGATATCAAAAAGTCAACTCATCGGTCAAACTTTCCAAAAATCTTCTATTTTCCAACATTCGCCAAAATGCGTTGAATTGTCCTACGGACTTCCAATTTCAAATTAGGACATACGCCTAAGTCCGAAATCACCATACGAAGCTATAGAAACTCTCGGAATTCCATTCCGACCCTCGGATCAAAATCTCGCCTAACAACCGGAAATCGCCAAAATACTAACTCCACCAATTCAAGCCTAATTCTACACCGGACCTCCAAAACCAATTCCGATCACACTCATAAGTCATAAATCACCTCCCGAAGCTACCCGAACCATCGGAACTAGCATCGAGCCCTCTAACTCATAAGTCAACATCCGATTGACTTTTTCAGCTTAAACTTCTTAAAAGAGACTAAGTGTCTCATTTCTTTCCAAACTCACTCCTAACGCAAACTACTCAACTCGATCACATAAAACATGGATAAAAAAGCATAATGAGAAAAAAAATGGAGAAAACGGAGCGGTAACTCACGAGACGACTAGCCGGGTCGTCACATGCGGTCCTAAAATCGTGAATGCAATTCACAAACTCATGCCTGCCACATTTTTTCTCTGCGAACGCGATGCTCGTAAGACACACCAGAAAAACCAACAATGTAACACAATGAAAGATAGTCTGAAACATACCTGAGCCTCTCGGAACCCCGGTCCAACATACCAGCAAGTTCCAAAACATAACAAGGACCTACTCGGGGTCTCAAATCACACAAAATAACATCAAAACCACGAATCGCACCTCAATTCAAGCTTAATTGTAACGGCCCGATCGGCTATATTGAGTATTTGCATTCATTTTGGTGGTTTGAGCTCTTGAGTGGCTTCGTATGGTGACTTGCATGTATCATCGATTTTGGCTTTCAAGTGGTTCGAGATTGATTTGGAAGAATGATTCTCAACTAGGAAGCTTTAAGTTGGAATAGTTGACCAAATTTGACTTTTGTGTATTTGACCTTGGATCGGGGTTTTGATGATTCCGTAAGGTCCGGATGGTGATTTCGGACTTAGGAGTATGCCCGAATATACACTTGGATGTTTCTACAAGGTTTTGACTCTAATTGGCGAAAGTTGACAATTTGAAGGTTTGAAAATTTTATATGTTTGACTATGAGTTGACTTCAATGTTATCAGATTTGGGTTGTTGTTTTGGAAGTTGGAATATGTTTATTTTGTCATTTGGGACTTGTGTGCAATGTTTGGTTAGATTTCGGATTGGTTAGGCTTAAATTAGACACTTGGTTCGAAGTTTGAAGCTTATGAACTTAAGAGATTAATCTTAATTGACGATTCATGGTTTTGATTTTATTATGTCTGATTTGAGGCCTTGAGTAGGTCAGTGTTATGTTTTGGGACATGTTGGCATGTTCGGACGCGGTCCTGAGAGGCTCGGGTGTGTTTCAGATTGCTTTCAGATATTTTTTGGTTGTGTTAACATTGCTGGTTATTCTGGTGAGTTGGATGAGCATCATGTTCATGGTCAAGTATTTGCTTTCCCGGAGAAGAACTGTGGCAAGTGTGAAATGTTGAATCACGATCGCGCTATGGATCTTGCGTTCGCGATGGGGAGAGGTCTGATGGTCTTCCCGTTTGCAGTAAGGTATCGCGATTGCGTTGGATACTGGGAGCTAATGGACTTGTCTACGCAATTGCATAGTTCATGTCACGTTCGAAGGGCTTCGGGCACAGGTGGTCATCGCGTTCGCGCGAACAGAGTCGCGCACGCGGAGTATATTTTTGTGGCAGTGCATTCTTTGGTCATTGCGATCGCGTGGGTGCAACCAGGATCACATAAGGTACAACTGGGCAATGCTTATAAGTACTCTATTTCAAAGTTTTTGGTTATTTTATCACATTTTGAGTTATAGTGCTTGGATATGGGCAATTTGGAGGGAATTTTCACCACATGGATTGGGGGTAAGTATTTTTCATTTGGATTTGATTATTTTACATGATTCCACCAGTGATTTTGAAATTTTGATTGTGAATCTAAAAGAGAAATTGAGGGTTTTTATCTAAACTTTTCTAAAGTGAATAATTGGGTTTTGAACGTCGATTTAGAGTCGAATTTGAGTGAAATTAGTATGGTTAGACTCGTATTCGAATGGTCGTAGGAATTTGTGAACGTGTTTTGAGGTGCGGGACCGGGTTGATGTTTGGTTGACTTTGAGAATATGATTAAAGATTCGACCTTATCTTTTGAGTTTGATTCCTATGGCATTATTTGATGTTTTTGAGTTGCTTTTGGCTAGTTTTGAGCCGTTCTGAGGTCGGATCGTGCGGGATGGTGCTTCTAGAGTAGTGTTGTGGCTTACTTGAAGTAAGTATCTTAATTAAACTTAGTTAAGGCAGTAGTTGCCTGAGTTATTTATGATAGCTACGTGATGTGGGTGGCAGACATGTGTAGGGCTAAGCTCATGTGCAAGTATCGAGTATTATCCATGTTCGAGGTAGTGCTTAGGCTATGATAGGCCTTGAGCTGATTGCTAAGCCTCATGCTATGATGTTTCTCTTACTTGTACCCCTGTTGTGAGCTATTTGAGCCATGTCTGAGGTTACATAGAGGTTAATCTCCTGAGTGAACCTGATAGTTGCTATTTTTGTGATGTATTTACCTGATTTGAGCTATGATATCACACCTGCACATATATACACCTTAGCATGTCACTTATACCAATCCAGGAGTACGAAATTTGATATTCATTGATCATATACATGTATTCTTGTATGTTTTTTTCTATGTGATATGGTTTGGACTAGCAGCCTATGACCACGCCAGGTGGATTATGATATTGTGCATGTCACCATACCGGGCGGATTGTGATATTGTGCCTATAACTACATCAGGTGGATAGTAATATTGTGCGTGTGACCATGCCGGGAGGATTAAGATACCTAACTTTTGATCACGCCTAGCGAGTCTGTGTTATTGAGCTTGTGACCACACCACGTTGATTATGACATTGAGCCTATGACCACGCCGAGTTGTTTGCACCTGACTATGTCGTGCAGCGTGTGGATATGGATCTATCCCCCTAGGTCTCCCTCTCATGTGCCTTCTTTATGGTGTACCCCCGGATCATGAGAAACGGATGAGTTTTTGATTAATGTGAGCTCTGGGAGAGCTGGTTATTGGTTTGGTTTGGTTACTGAGATTCGGATGTGGGCCTAAGAGCCATGATGTAATTTCTATTTGGATCTGGTTGCGAGCCGCAACAAAATGATATTTGGTTGTTGTATTTCATCCTTACTTGCAATATCCTTGGTTGTTTACCCGATTTATTTGCATATCTTCTTTATCTGCTGGATTGTTGACTGAGCAAAATACTTTAAGAAAATGTGAGAGCACCAAGGCAGTTTTATTCGTGATTTCATGATTTGATCATATTCCTGTTCTATACTTGTCTGAATATATGAATTTGTAGAGGTGATTGGCGAGCATCATTTATAATTATTGCCTATATTACTTCGCCGAAGTTAGTTATAATACTTGCTCACTACATGGGGTCAATTGTACTCATATTACATTTCTGCACCTTGCGTGTAGATCTTGGAGTTGAGATGATGTGGATGACAGAAGCTAGCACTGAAGATGGACCCGCCTTCTGGATATAGCTACCACTTGTCCTGGTAGTTTTAGATTCGAATTCTGTTAATGTACATTTCAAACAGAGGATGTATTTATTTCATACTAATTTTGTAAATCTAGTGTTAGTAGCTCATGACTTGTACTATCAATCCTTAGGATTTTGTATAGAAGTTCAGTTATTTTATTCATTGACTCTTATTATTCTCATTTACGTTGTGTTGACTATTATTTGGCTTACCTAGCAGGTTGTGTTAGCTGTCATCATAACTAGATGGATTTTAGATCGTGACAAGTTGGCATCAGAGCCCTAGGATCATTGGTTCGACGAGTCATGAGCAAGTGTCTAGTAGAGTCTTGCAGATCGGTATGATAACGTTCATACCTATCTTTGAGAGGCTACAGGACATATAGGAAAATTTCCCATCTTTCTTTCCTTATTGTGCACCATTGATTCAGCTTGAAGCGTATATCTTTGAATTCCTCCCACTCACTCGTACGTGATATTGAGCGCTCGGTATGAGTTGTGCATCGACGACTTATGATGTCATGGATGAGGTGCAAGATGTATTCTCTGTGTTGTGGTGATAGGCCGGTCTGGAGGACTTGAGGCCAGGTTCAGACTGCAGCTTGGGCTAGGTGTTTCCGTTGTGTGAGCATGTGCTTTTGGACTTATATATCTGATAGTGTCTCTAGGAGTGGGATTGATGACTCAGTGAGTGGTTGGATGGCTTTATGATGAGTGTTATGTAACTGAGGAATGTGCTTAGATGGTTTGGATGTGATAGGAAGAATTTTCCTTGGGATGTGAAAGGATTATGGATGCTTGATTTCTATCTTGATGTGTTGTACGGTTTCGAGTTATGAGCATGTTAAGGGATCTTTCATGTTGTTCATTGGTGGAATGAAGTAGATTCTTATGTCTTGTTGATGAGTTTAGACTCAGGAATATTAAGTGATTGCCTTGTGGTTGTGACTATGATAGGGCGTAGGGAGATGCCAGTTTGAGTCTAAGTAGGTAGGTTATCACCTGCGGGGTAGTCTACGGATGTGTGATTCTTATGATGTTCAGTGGAGAATTTTCCTTTTATCAGTGGGTTATATGCGTAGCAATTTGAGTTTGGAATGCTTGACTAAGTTCGTACACTATCGCAAGGATGGATATGCATTTAGCGGATGATTTGAGATAATTTATAATTAGTGCTACATGAGCTTATGAAAGATTTTGTTGAATTACTGTGCGGGATTATGGGAGTTATGGAGTAAGGGTATTGTGTGTTATCAGATGTTATGTTCTATGGCTTTGAGCCAAGTGGGGAAGTCTACTACTGACGATCAGATTGCATGGTCATGTGTTATGTTAGTTTTGGTTTTAAGCGTACTTATGGACCGATTATGAGTCAAAGAGGTTGATTTCGGGGATGGCCTGAGTAAGGAAATTTCTTGATGTATGATGTATTAAACTTTATGGATATATGGAAATCTTGGATTGATTCAGGTTTGCTATTCATGGTGGATGTAGTGTGCTAGGGGAAGGGATTCACTTGGTTGCTTTAAAGTGGGGTTACATCTTTAGGTAATTGTGTGCTAATGGAGCGTAGGTCGTTCGGCTCGTGTTTGTAGTGCATTGGAGATTAGATCAGAGTCATAAACAACTTCAATTCACCAAAGGTCTCTTCAGAGTGGGTATCTCGGTTGCAGTGCTATTAGGTGCTTAAGAGGGAATACAATGGCTTATGGGCTATGGGACAACGTGTTTCACGCTAGGATCTCTTGCAGTGAGCTTTGGGTTAAGGATTGTAGTGAACTGGGAAGGAGAAATGTTAACTTGAAGGCAAGTCGAGAGGGGTTCGAAGTAATAGGTCAATTTGGTAGTGGTTTGGATCAGCATGGTAATAGAAATGATCAGTTCTTTTGGTTCTTTTGGTGTGGCGCGGCTTTGTAGGTGTGTTGCAGCAATGCTCTTAGGTTTGAAGATCGATGTAACTTAGTTGAGTTAGAGGGATCGTTATGACGGCTTGGTTATGTGCAAATGGATTTCGATGAGTTCTTGATGATTTCGACCACGACTTGGGACATATGTCTTCTATATGTATGAGGAGTATGTTGCGTGTTGTGATTTTCTCCTAGATGGGGAATGTGAAAGGTTACTAGTGGATGGGGTTTGTATTCTGCTTGTGATTCAGAGTTGATAATGGGACTCTCACACTTTCATATAATGGCATAATAGATGTGGTGCAATATGTGGAATCGAGGATTGCATGTACAAGGTTGCGGTTCAGTTTTGAAGGAAAGGTCATGAGTTCTATATAGTATGGATTGTTTTAGATGTTTAGAATAACACTGGAACTATCTATTATCACCTGAGAAGGGTGCACATCTTAGAAGGCGCACTATGTTTGACTTGCAGATGCTTGACTTGTATTACGGTAATCGCCTAGATGATAGACTGCTGATGTTCATATTATGTTATGTGGAACAAAAGAATTATGGAAGTATTTCTCATGAGATGATTGTGTATGGGGGATGTGTCAGTCATTTGAATGGTGGAGTTGGGATCGGACATGGAAATTCTCATATTCTAGAGATTTTAAGCCTAAGAGGGTTCTCAGAGGCAGATTGTTCCTTGATTGCAGACGGTGAAGGTATGTTGAGAGGTTGATGGCCGATTGTACGTGTTATGGGTAGGATGACTTTTCGGAGGTTATCTACCTATTTTGGAAGGATCGAAATTGATTTGAGGGACCATTGGTAGGCCTGATGGGAATGAGTGTTCTACAATTGATCAGGTTTGTTTACTCCACACATCGAGTGTCGAAGGGTGTGCCATCGGTTAGAGTTGATCTTATTTATGTTTTGACGTTCTTCATGTGTTACTCTTCCATGCTACAATGATTTGTGGGGCTGCTGACTGTTTTGCATGCATGACGCGATTTTGTTGGGTTTCGTGGCAAAATTTGAGTGAGATGGTTCTTGGGGAGTTGAAAGATGGATTGCACCTTGGTAATGGTTTTCCTATTTGTAGTATATGGTGTTATCCGTTTCTCCATAGTTATGATCATGCACTTCGCGTGTTTGTTGATGATATGCATATTGTTGTTGATTGTGAGCATCATGGCTCGATGTATTCTATGTGGAACGGTGTTTGGATTGGATCATGCATCGCAGCGAAGTTATGAATTGGGATATAATCCCTAGTGCTTATTTCGTGTGTTTTATTTCTCCTTTTTGTGATGGGTTCATAGCATTGCACTTCCTCATGGTGTCGGTTGAGCTTGCAGGATGGTTCTCTCATTTGTTTCTCTTTCCATCATTGGATGCATTGGACTCGCTGCTTGCTTGGTGCACGGATTGCATGGTATGTGGCTCTAGGTAGTATTGGTATGGCATGTCGGTCAAGCAGCTTGTACTAGATGAGATTAGATTTTGGACCTAGAATTAGTGTTATCGGATTTGGTTAAGGTATGTTTGGGAGAATAATTTTAGAAGTTAGCTTATGATTTGGCAATGGTTCTGATGGGGAGAGAGAGCTCCACGACTTGTTGATCTGATGAGTGGTTATGAGTTTTGACATGTTTCTTTCAACGTTTGAGGTTTACGAAGGTTTAGAACAAGGTTTTATTTAATATGAGGTTTGTTATCAGTACCAGATTCGTTATTGAGCAACTATTGTGGTCGGAAGTTATTGCTATGAGTATCTTAGTTATGTGGTATATCATGTGATTACATCTTGGGTTATGGTTATGGCTTGATACAGCTTATTCAGACTTATAAAGTGCATAGATGTGAGATTCGAGTCTTTTAATGAATTCTAGATGTTAGAGATTGGGTTCCAAAGTTTATGGGCTAAGATTGAAGAAAGGGTCTTCAATTGGGTTGTGTACTTGGGATTTTATGGATTGGTGGTGGCATGGTATCACCTATGGAATGTGTATGATGATTCTATACAGTGGTTTGATGGCTTTGTTAGGACTCTTGGCACGTTCGAGGACAAATCTATGTTTAAGTGGGGGAGAATATAATGACCCGATCAGTCATTCTGAGCATTTGCGTTCAGTTCTATCGTTGAGGTCATGAGTGGCTTTATATGGTGTATTGTGACTTGCGTGTATCGTCAGTTTTTGCTTTCGTGTGGTTTGGGATTGATTTGGAAGAATGATTCTCAACTAGGAAGCTATAAGTTTGAAGAGTTGATCAAGTTTGACTTTTGTGTATTTCACCCCGAATCGGGATTTTGATGGTTCCGTTAGGTCTGGATGATGGTTTTGGACTCGGGCATATTCTCGGAACTGCATTTGGATATTTCTAGAAGGTTTTGGCTCCAATTGGCGAAAGTTGGTAATTTGAAAGTTCGGAAAGTTCATAGGTTTAACTGGGAGTTGACTTCGATGTTATCGGGCTCGAATTGTTGTTTCGGAAGATAGAATATATTCGTTTTGTCATTTGGGACTTGCGTGCAAAGTTTGGTTGGACTCGGGATTAGTTAGGCTTGAATTGGACACATTATTCGAAGTTTGAAGTTTATGAACTTAAGCGATTAATCTTAATCGACAATTCATGGTTTTGCTATTATTATGTGTGATTTGAGGCCTTAAGTAGGTCTGTGTTATGTTTAAGGACTTGTTGGCATGTTTGGACGGGGCTTCAAGAGGCTCGTGTGTGTTTCGGATTGGTTTTAGACGATTTTTGGTTGTGTTAACATTTTTGGTTTTTCTGGTATCGCGTTTGCGGTCAAGCATTCACGTTCGCGGTCAAGCATTCGTGTTCGCGGAGAAGAAGTCTGGTAGGTGTGAAATTATGAACCACGATCACGGTATAGAGCTCGCTTTCGCGATGGGGAGAGATTTGATGGTCATCGCGTTCGCAATAAGGGATCGTGATCGCGTTGAATAGTGGGAACTGATGGACTTATCTATGCGATCACATAGTTCATATCGCATTCGGGGGGTTTTAGGCACATGTGGTCATCGTGTTCGCGCGGTCAGTGTCGTGAATACGGAGCGTATTTTTGTGGCAGTGCATCCTTTGTTCATCGCAGTCGCGTGGATACAACCGCGATCGCATAAGATACAATTGGGCAGTGCTTATAAGTATTCTAATTTGAATGTTTTGGTTATTTTATCACATTTTAAGTTATGGAGCTTGGATTTGTGTATTTTGGAGGTGATTTTCATCACATGGATTGGAGTAAATATTTTTTACTTGGATCTAATTATTTTACATGATTCTATCTTCGATTTGGCATTTTCATTATGAATCTAAAAGAGAAATTGGGGGTTTTGTCAAAACTTTTCTATAGTGAATAATTGGGTTTTGAACATCAATTCAGAGTCGGATATGAGTGAAATTAGTATGGTTTGACTCGTATTCGAATGGATTATCGGAATTTGTGAGTTTTTACTCATTTCGAAGTACGGGCCCGGGTTGACTCTTTGGTTAACTTTGAGTATTCGAAAGATCTGACCATTATCAGTTGGGTTTGATTCCTATGACATTATTTGATGTTTTTGAGTTGCTTTCGGCTAGTTTCAAGTCATTCAGAAGTCGGATCATGCGAGATGGTGCTTCTAGTGTATTGTTTTGGCATGCTTGAGGTAAGTATCTTACCTAAACATTATTGAGGCGCTAGTTGCCCGAGTTATCTGTGATAGCTACATGCTATGGGTGGCACACATGTGTGGGGCTATGCCCATGTACGAGTAGCGGGGTATTATCCATGCTCGTGGTAGTGCGTAGGCTATGTTAAGCCTTGAGTTGATTGCTAAGTTTCATGCTGTGATGTTTCTCTTACTTGTACCCCTGTTGTGAGCTATTTGAGCCATGTCTGAGGTTACAAAGAGGTTAATCTCCTGAGTGAACCTGATAGTTGCTATTTTGTGATGTATTTACCTGACTTGAGATATGATATCATACTTGCACATGCATACACCTTAGTATATCACTTATACCCAATTCTGGAGCATGAAATTTTATATTGATTGATCTTATACATGTATTCTTGTATATTTGCTTTATGTGTGATATGGTTTGGACTGGTAGCCTGTGACCACACAGGGCGGATTGTGATATTGTGCATCTGACCATGCTGGGCGAATTATGATATTGTGCAAGTGACCACGCCGGGAGGATTTTGATATTGTACCTGCGACCATGCCAGGTGTATTGAGATACTTAACCTATGACTACGTCGGGCTATTTGCACGTGACTACGTCGTGCAATGTGTGGTTATAGATCCATCCCCTAGGGTCACCCTCTCATGTGCCTTCTTGATGGTGTACACACGGATTAGGAGAAACCAATGGATTTCTAGTTGATGTGAGCTCTGAGATAGCTGGTTATTTGTTTGGATCGGTTACTGAGCCGATGTGGGCCTGAGAGTCATGATGTGATTTCTATTTGGATCAGGTTGCGCACCACAACAGAGTGATATCTGGTTGTTGCATTTCATACTTACTTGCAATTTCCTTGCCTATTTACCCAATTTATTTGCATATCTTCTTTATATGCTGGATTGTTGAATGAGCAGAATACGTTAAGAAAATATGTGAGCACCAAGGCGATTTTATCCATGTTCATATTTATGTTTTATACTTTTTGGTATTTATGAACTTGTACAGGTGATTGGCGAGTATCATTTATAATTTTTGCATCTATTACCTCGCCAAGGTTAGTTATGATACTTGTTGAATACATAGGTTGTACTCATACTATACTTCTGCACCTTGCGTATAGATCTTGGAGCTGAGACGATTTGAATGACAGGACTTAGCACTGGAGATGTATTGCCTTCTGGATATAGCTACCACTTGTCCTTGGTAGTTTTAGATTCAAATTCTGTTTATGTACATGTCAAACAGAGGTTGTATTTATTTCATACCAATTTTGTAAATTTAATCTTAGTAGCTCATGACTTGTACTACCAATCCTTGGGATTTTGTATAGAAGTTCACTTATTTTAATCATTGACTCTTATTATTCTCATTTGAGTTGTGTTTACTGTTATTTGGCTTAACTAGCCGGTTAGGTTAGGTTCCATCACGACTAGATGGATTTTGGGTCGTGATATTAATAAACTATTTCAAATTTCTAAATTTCAAACTTGCGTCGGACACGTCTAAACAATTTGGAATCACCTCAAATTTTGCACACAATTTCCAAATGACATAAGGAACCTATTCCAACTCCCGAAACAATAATCTGAACTCAATAACATCGAAGTTAACTTCCGATCAAATATATGAACTTCCAAACCTTCCAATTGTCAATTTTCACCAATTAGAGTCAACACCTTCTAGAGACATCTAATGCAAATACCGAGCATACACCCAAGCCCAAAATCACTATTCAGACATAACGGAGCCATCAAAACTCCGTTCGAAGACCTAATATACAAAAGTCAAACTTGGTCAACTCTTCCAACTTAAGCTTCCAAATTGAAAATCAATCCTTCAAAAAAATCCCGAACCACTCGAAAACAAAAACTGACTATTCTTGCGCATCATAATACGTCATGTGAAGCTACTCAAGACCTCAAACAATCGAATAGAATGCAAATGCTCAAAATGACCAGTCGGATCGTTAGAGCCAAAATCAATTATACATCCAAGATATAATCATAGTTCTAGGTTAGATTCTTTATCCCAATTGTGTGCTTGAAATCTCCTAAAAAATCACCAAATTTCGTATTGTATAGCTCTCAATATGATAAAATAAAGTGTTTGTACGAAATGGGGATATATATGGAAAAACTAAAATTTCAGCAAAATTTGCCTAGGCATTGGCGCCAGCTGGGACATGATGTGTCCCGGCTCTGTCCCTCCCCAGGTGGTGCAAGATACGATCGAATCGCATCCGATCCCCTACGGCGCTAAATCGAACGTATGTACAAGTCCAAAATTAACGTACAAACCTATCGGAACATCCAAATAACGAATCTAATATTGTTTTCCTAAAAATATTAACTTTGATAAACTCTCTTATTAGTTAGGAACTAAGTATTTCAAATAACTCCTAAACTTCTTGGGTCCCATTCCACACATATCCGCAAGTAATAAAACATCAAATGAACCTATGGGGAATCTCATATAGGGAAATGTGATTCTAGAATCAAAATGACCAATTGGTTGGTTACATTTATCAAAAAAAATGAAATCCATTTAATTCTAAATAGGCATAGCTGGGACTTCTGAATTCAATTAACGAGGCTTCCTATATGGACATGATATGAAATACTGAAATTAATTCTACCATAATAAATTGTGTATTATTTCACTAAAAGTTTATTAATGCACTTCTTGGTTCAATTTTAAAAAAATTTCATTAAACCTTATTTTTTTTTTTTTTTTTTTAATGCAGTAGAGCTGATTTTCATAAATATAATAATAGAAAGTACAATGATGGAGGGGGGCATCGACCTGACCTCCATATAGGGAAGGTGTACATCCTTGATCACCCACATTTGGTGACCAACTGTACCTAGATAGCTAAGGTGAGTTAACCTATAGTGATGTAATAGCTGTGGATCTTATAACATGGATTGACAGTCATATATACAAAAACGATGAATAGTGTCTTTAGGTCAACTATACAAAAATACAAGTATTCGTAATTCTACTGGGTGAGTGTTCCTTCTCATACAAGGAAGGACACCACTGCAGCAATGGTTGCTTGTTGTTAATGTTGACCAGGTTGTTACTACTGTGTATGATGTTTCTGCTGCTGTGCTTGTTCTCCACTTCTTTGATTGCCCTGTTGCTATTGATATCAGTTCTTCTGTTCATGTCTTCATTGAGGTACCTGCAGATTGATGTTGCTGATCTGCAATACTCCTGCACACTTAACAAAAGGGTTATGGAGGTAAAGGGGTAAAGGGGCAAAGGAGCTGCTGCAATTGGGAAACTTGCAGTATTTGCTTTGTTGGGTTCTGAGCTCCTCAAAGATACTTGCGACAATTTAAGCATTAGCGGAGTCATGATTGTTAGATATCAAGTGTAATGGCCACCTAATTTGCTTAGATTTCCTGTGCCTAAAGGCTGGAAACCCTTGAAGATCAAGACATAGTTGTCCCCTTAATTGAACAGGTAAGTCATGTTCGTCATTGTAGTGAGTGGTAGTGTTCAGCTCATGACTCAATTTGGCAATTGTGTCGGCTGG
>MCJB01052808.1:186942-197102 GCA_002018475.1 Nicotiana obtusifolia | reverse complement strand
GGGGGGGGGGAGGGAGCAAGTATAAAGGGATAAGAAAATAACTGGTATTCTTTATTCAATTCCTAATATAAAGGGATACTCATTTAAAACTTATTTGTATATAATTGATAAATTGTATATGACCATGTAATTAAATTGAAACTTGAAAAGGGAGGGTAATAAGGTTTCAAATAGTGTATAGAAAGGCGAATTACTCTATAAAAAATAAGAAAAAGATTAACTCAAATTTGGACGAGTTAAAATAAATTAAATATGATAATTGTGTCATAACTTGCATGGATTAAAATGAATTGGTGGACTGATGAACGAGTTATAACCTAACCCTTTCAACTTGATCCAATACTAACATTCTAAACAAAATTTTCATTTAAATAGTTGGTCAAAATACTAAAAATTAAGTTGCAAAAATCTCAATATGCACTAATCTCCTCCAATACAAGTGATAAAGTACAATGTTAGTGTGTTTCGATCCATGATGCGCGTTGAACTTAATTCAACTAAGTTAGGATGTTACAAAAATTATGTTATATCGAAACATGATAGTCATAGAAAATGAAGAGATGAATTAATATATTTATTGAATCTACGGCAAAGAATTCACAGCTTTCACCTTAACATGGTGATGCTCTGACCGATTGAACTATTGTATTATTCTCTGGGTTGTTTAGATTCTTTTTCTTCCGTCTCTTAAGATTGTTATCTCTATGTTCTTTTCTTCGCGTAGCGGCCCCATAGTTAGTAAAGAAACTCACCAAGTCCGTACCTATCCTGAAAGCAAAATACTCTGGTCTCGCAGAAAGAACGAAGAAGGTTTTCAACCCATTTGGGTTGGGCTATGTTTTGACAAGTTGGGTAACTCCAGTTATAACCCAACTTCTAGATGGATCATTACGGGCTATTCTTTAGTTAATAAGGACGATTTGTACAAATAAGGTTTATTTAGTGCCATCGTTTAAATTATAATCCTATTAAGAAAGTTTTTAGAAAAATAGTTTTCGCGCCAGAATTTTGAAACGCTTATGGTGATTTGTCGGAATTTCTAAGTTATTTCATAGTATTGGGCAAGACTTATCTTAAAAATAAAATATGGTGATCGTCAGGATTTCTGGTCAAATCTAGACGAATTGCCAGAATTTTTTCAGCATTTGTTACTGAAATCCTAGTGATTTTTCAGGATTTGGCTACAAATTCCGGTATCATCATAACAATTCATCAGTAAGTTTTTGTTGCAAAATTGATTCAAATCAATTTTAAATGATCCCAAATTTGATATACAATTTAATACCAATCCCAATAATGTCTTAGATTCAACCTAAAAATTCAAAAATTAATAGACCCACTTTTTCTTTTTCAACAAAAAAAAATAATTTAAGCTCAATTTTCAATTTTCTCCAACTAACCAAACCAAATGATAGAAATTATAAGCTCAATAATGAAATGTTACCTACTGAATTCTAATAAAAAATAAGTAATGAATTTTTAATTTTCTATAGCACATATTTTATTATTCTTAAATTTTAACGTGTGCTTATAATTATTGCAAGAAGAAGGAAAGGGAGGGAGGAGAAGAAGAAGATAGAGGAGGAGGAGGAAGAGAAGAAAAAGAAGAAGAAAGAAAGTTCCGATACAAGGCTGAAAAAGTTAAAATTTTGTAAATGGGATTAAAATTTGAATGAGTACATCCTAATAGTGACCTTTTAATAATCCAATTCATTAGACTTTAGGATCTATTTATTTATTTATTTGGCCTTAAGATGCCACGGCTTTACATGGCCGTCACATCTGCGTTGGCTAATATCATCTGTAGAATGCGTTGGCTAATATCCCAATTTCGACGGGATGTTGGTGAAAATGGAGAGCGATTGGTGGCGGATGCAGTGGAAGCAGGCGTGGGAAGGCGCGCGCTCTCTCTCTCTCTCATGATAGCAGTAGTTATGCTTTTGCAGTGTTTGATTGGCTGTTTTAAATGATAACCATATCATGTTATGTATTATATTATTTTAAACTGGATAGAACATGAAAGAACAATAAGAAATTGTTGACTTTTGAACAATTTATACTGAAATTATAGTGTGAAAATTATTTTACGAGAAGTATGTAAAGTAACATGATTATTAGTGGCTACTTTTATTAGAAGAATTTAGTTGTTGAACATTCAGAATTTACTTTGTCGAACATTCAATTGCATATACTTTAAAGGAATGGAAGAACATTTAGAATAAGAATGATATCCAAAAAAATCTATGTCAAGTAGTTCCTACCTTTAGCTATTGGGATCTATGGAAATATAGATGCTTTATTAGGTATGAAAACGTCACTTTTACTATTGCCAAACTAAGACACTCTATTTTGTTTCATATAAAGGTATACATGAAGAAAAGAGGGACTACTGTGATTATGAAACGACAATGATAAATTTGCTCTTACATGGAGGATTATAGGCCAAGAATCACAAGCACTCCAGTTATATAGAATAAACCACCTGAAGGTTTTCTAAAATTAAATACTGATGTAAGGCATTTGTCAAAGCTCTTTATTTCTGCACTAACAACCAAATTGAAGTTCAGACAGCTATTTATGCCCTTCATTGGTGCAAGCAAAACAATGAACCAACTGCATCCTAGAGATGGACTCTCTTACAAAGACGGATCCAGAATTTTAAGAGGGTAGGTGCACTATTATAAATAGACGGATCTAAGATTTAAATTTGATGTTCAACCTTTAGCTTATTGAGACAATTACATTATTAAAATTATAGATTTAAATTTTTTTTAAGACTTTCATAATTTTTTCAAAATATATTTGTACTCCATATCGAAAATTTGTTAGTTGAACCCGTTAATTGACTCTATACTATATCCTCTATAGCTACTAATTTTAATAAAAGACATTTTGTTTAGTTATATAAATTTTGTTATTACAAAAGGAGAACATGATTTCAATAGTCTTGGGAATTTTAAGAAATAAACCAAATAAAAAAAGAAAAATAAAGAAAAAAAAGTACTTAATCAAAATAGAAGATGGACAAGGAAATTAAATCCTTGACCTCACTTCCTTTAGCCATTGCACCACATGACTCTTTGAGCTTGGATGCATATACATATATTTATATTATTTTAAAGTAATATTATATTATTATACATAGTTCAGAGAGGAGAGCATGGGTGAACGTGAACCCGTTTCCATCCCCTTAGATACGCCCCGCTCTCTTATGACTGTCAATATGATAAAGAGTGTGTATAAATCTCCTTGGGAGCTAACGGATGACATCAAGTACATGATTCAAATCGCACGATTCCTGAACATAGAAGTTCATCATTGCTATAGAGAAGGAAATGAAATTGTTGATGCTTTAGCCAAATTTGGAGCCAATTCACAAATTTTTATAGAGGCAAAGATTTTCTCTCAAGTCTTTGGAATTACCAGCTGAAGCAAGAGGAGCTTATCGAATGAATAAGGCCCAATTCCCATGTTTTAGAATTAGCATAGGAGGAGCTGTATAAACTCTAATGGTGATTATGTATGTAATTAGCCTTATGTTTTTGTATATCCTCTATCATTGTGGATAGCAATTAACCCCTCCCAGACTCTCAGTAATCATCACTCATGTACCTTTTCTCATTGAATTTTTTGTATACTTAGTAGAAGTCTAAGTAGGCCCAACTCTGACTATGACCCAAAGGAGGTCAGGCATTATGTCCCTCTCCTCCATGTATTCACTTTTTGGCTTTTGATAATATACAGGTAAAGGATCATGCCTTAACCCTTACACCACTATGGTGGCTTAAAAAAAAAAGTTTATCGAATAGAATGCGCTATACGGGATACCAGTGGCGAAGCCAAGAATTTCCGCAAGAGTATTTCAAACTTGAAAAGAGTTAAAAAAAAATTCCCTATAAAAGATGTTTAGTATATGTTATGTACCTCCAAAACCTAATATTTTATCCTTTTGCGCACTGTAATTTTCCGACAAAGGGTGGTCGATTAATCACCCTTACCAAAGTGTAGCTTCGGCCCAGCAGGATATAACATAGAACATGTATTTGGTTTTACGATAATAGATAAACTTGCATAAATTCTTATTTTCAAGTTTAACTTTTATTTTCATACAAGGCTTTTTGGAAAAGAGCTTTTATAAAATGACAAATATATCATTTTGTTATTTTATTCTATGATATCATTTTGCAGCCACAAATGCTTGTATTAAGGTAGGTTATCTTCATTATATTTCTTGGAGTGCATCTCTTTCCCGGAATCTTCATGCACATAGGATGCCGTGTGTTGTGATGACTCGATAGGTCATTTATAATTTACCCTTCATTTCTGTGTTCCAAGACCTCTAATAGCTCCATTTAGCTTTTTTCGATTTGCGTGTGCATTTCGTGTCCTCTTTCCGAAAAAGTTTTTATGAGAAAAATTGATGAAAATGTGAAATCGTGTCTTAAAACTCATTTGAGTTGACTACGGTCAACATTTTATATAAATGGACCCGGATCAGTATTTTGACGGTCCCGATGGGTCCGTATCATGATTTGAACTTGGACGTATGCACGGAACTGAATTCGGAAGTCCTTAGCTTGATCTAACGTAAATTGTTAAAAACTAGTAATTTAAAGGTTTAAAGGATTCTTAAATTTGACCGTAGGTTGACTTTGTTGCTACCGAATTCAGATTTTGGTTTCCGAACTTGGTATAGGTTCATTTCAGTAATTATGATTTGTTTGCAAAATTTGGTACAAAACAGAGTTAATTTGACATGATTCGGACGTCCGATTTTTCATGTTCTTGAGTTTCTTTGAAAATTTTAATTGTTTTGGTGTCTGATTTGATGTTTTAGGTGTTATTTTGATGTTATGATCACGTGAGAAAGTTCGTATGATGTTATTACACTTGTGTTCATGTTTGGTTTGGAGCCCGATGGGCTTGGATGAGTTTCGGATAGGCTACAAATGATTTTGAACTTAGGAAAAATTGCCGGTTTTGGCTACTGCTGGTGTCTGGTGAATTATTCTTCGCGATCGCGAAGAGTAACCTGGGCTGAGGATGGATTTTCCCTACGCGAAGACGAGGAGCAGATCACGAACACGACCACCCACATGCGAACGCGAAGTCTTCTGGGATTCTGGGGGGAGCTGGGCTGGTGTTCTATGCGAACGCGATCATTGAGTCGCGAACGCGATGGCCAAGGGGAAAGAGCCATCAAGAACGCAAAGAACATCTCGTGAATGCAAAGTCCATTTTGGACCTTAGTGCTTCTCGATCGCGTCAGGTCATTCGCGAATGCAAGATGAACAGACGCCAGTGATTTAAAATGTCCCAAACACGAGATTTCACCTATTTTTCACTATCTTTTCATTGGAGCTCGGCCTAGAGGCGATTTTGAAGAGAATATCATCACCATTTCATAGGTTACTGTACTTTAATTTGTTTTCTTCCATTTTCATCAACACCCATTGATTTCTAATCTTAGTCTATGTTCTTTCATGGCAGAAAATTATGGATTTAGGAAGAATTGGGGGTGTTTTATAAAATTGAGATTTAGACCTCAAATTGAGGTCGAATTTCGAAACTAATCATATAAACGGGCTCGAGGTGAATGGATAATTGGGTTTTGGTCCGAATCTCGGGTGACCAAGCAAGCTAGGGGTTGACTTTTTGCGAAAAGCGTAAAGATCTTAACTTTATGTATTGTAATTAATTCTCTAATTGTTTGATGTTGTCGGGTCGTTTTTGGTTAGATTCGATTAGTTTGGAGGCGGATTTTAGAGGAAAGGCCCTGGTTGAGTTTTGATTTTCTTGTGGAGCACGGTAAGTGTTGGGTCTAACCTTAATTTGAGGGAATAGGAACCCTTGAGCTATGTGTTATGTGAATTACATGTGTAGCAGTGTATATGCAAGGTGACGAGTGTATATACGTCGTCAAAATAATTGTTTCCATGCTTTCCCGTATTCCATTAATTATTTTATTCCATGTCTTAACTGTTACATTTATGCCTTAACTTGCTACTTGTCATTTATTATTCTCGTATTAAACTGTTAGTTTCTTCCATGCTTTCATGATTAATTGCTACTTGTGTTTAATTGTCTTACTTTTACACTTGACCTGTCATATATTTGGCGTGTCTTGTTGTTTTGTATTAATTGTAGTATTCCTTGATTTTGTACGGAGTTCCTTATTGCTTTGCTTTCATATTCTTGGGTCGTAGAAACTCTAATGAATTGAGATGTTGAATTGATCACATTTATTAATTTTATTTATGGATCAGGTTGCACGCCATAATGGGTGGAATAAAGGAGGATTGATATTGAAATGGTGGGATCGGGTTGCACGTCGCAACAAATTTTATATATGATTTGATATGCAAAAATAAGAGAGGATTGTGATATTGATTCTCGTTATATGGTGGGATCGGGTTGCGCGCGCGCAACAAATTTTATATGTTATTCTTGTTATTGATATGGTGAAATTAGGGAGGATTGTGTTTATATGGTGGGATTGGGTTGTACGCCGCAACAAATTTGTGTTTTGTATTCATTGTTGCTCCCAAGGGTATTCAAATATGAAAGAAGTGAAAAAAAATTCTGGACAAAAGATGTTCAATATGTGTTATATACCTCTAAATGACCATGTGGCTTCGCCACTGGTGATAGCTTCAGTATTTTCATACGAGATTCTGAGGACTGATGTTTCTGATTTTACTAATTTCGAGATTGAGTTTATTTTCATAAGTTAACTGCTTTACTTTTCCTGTGTTCCTTTCCTGTTATTATCATTATACTGCGTACATGTTATTTTAAGTGACCCGCCTTAGCTTCGTCACTACTTCGTCAAGGTTAGGCTAGGCACTTACAGAGTATATGGAGTTGGTTGTATTCTACTATACTCTGCACTTCTTTTGCAGATTTTGGAGTCGGTCCTAGCGGCGGTCAATAGATTGCCTGACGGAGACTTGAGGTACAGTTGCTCGGCATTCGCAGCCCTGAAGTCCCGTTCTACCTTATTCTTGCTGTTTATTTCATTCCAGACAGTTTTACTTTCATTCAGATCATTATTTGTATAATTCTAGTCGCTCGTGCACTTGTGACACCAGTTCTGAAATTGTACATAGATATTGCAGTTATTATAATTTTCTCTCACTCTATTTCAGTTCTATTTCAGTTTATTCAGTTTAATTGGTATCAATTAATTTGATTTACTAAAATAGTTACTATTCTAACGTTAGCTTGCCTACCAAGTGAAATGTTAGGCACTATCACGATCCCGAAGGTGAGAATTCCGAATCGTGACATGTGCATCGGACTGACCATTCCGGGACTAGTAATTTGAGAGTGTTATCCCATACTAAGTATGGTATAAAAGTTATATCCCAATTATGACGTAAATTATCTCGTAATTGCTTATACTAAAATCAAATATTTAACTAGACATGAAATAAAATAATCCCATATTTTATTTTGAGACTGTTATCCTTTATCCTTGTAATCAAACTTACAGATCGATTAATGCTAACACATCAATATTTTGGTGTCAAATCATCATTTTGTAATTAAGAAATTTTCAACAGGTAAAGATGATCTTATAAAAAAATTAACACGGTGAATACCAGTTAAGCTCCCAAGAAGCAGGAAATAATGAAATACTAGTGCTTTCTAATCTAAGTGAGGAGGCAAGTATCAAGACTAATCAATAAAACTTTTTTCTTTTTTCCTCCAACTACCATTTTTTAAAAAGTAATTCCTAATAGGCAAAAGGCAGAATAGCCTAAACTCTACTTATTCAATTTTGACATTTCGATCCTCCTATTACATATAATTTCAATCATGCACTTGAATTTGTATAAAAATTAGTTTTAAACACCTCGATTATTGTGTGTTGTTCACTCGCGCTGATATAAAAAACACATTATATCCATCTCAAATAAATTAATGCCATATCATTATTTATTTTTATAAAAAAATACTTTTTGATAAAAATATCAACACATCCCTTTCTTCTCCCAAAAAAAAAAAACCAAACCTTCCTGCTCTCTCTCCACCATTCTATCTCTGCCTCTTCCACCCGCCATCGTCATTATCGCACACCGCCACCCTTCCTTTTCCATCTGAAAACACTCAATCAATCTTTTCTATTTTTTGTCCTAATTTTGCTCCATTACTACAATCCATGCAACCAGCCATGACGTTTCTGCTGCCACCATCGCCCACTCCAAATCCACCATTATTTCTCCTCTTCTCTTCACATTCATATCATCCTTTAAAAACCCAGACATCGATCGAATTTGAAAATATATCCTTAAATTTTCTTTCAAGCTAAACACCAAAGAACCAACACCAAAAACTTTGAAAAAGAAAGAGAAGAATATTTCACTCAGTATTTTCTACCTCAAAATTTTTAATGACCCCTCCAGCAATAGTCGGAAAAATTTATAAAACTAACAAAATCAAGGTTCGTCGTCGTCAGCAGTCGATGACGACCCAATTTTTGGCTTGAGGCGCTATTCAAGCTTCACCGTTCCTTAATTCTCCGGCGTCTTCATCGTCTTCTTCCGCTATTTTGAGAAAAATAAAAATTAAATAACTTTATTCCTTGACTAGGTGCTCTGCTAAGCTCTCAGTTTGATCTTGTCATGTGTTATATCACTAATGTTTTATTATAGCTCCAGTTGATTGCTAAAATTGGAGGAGAAATAATGTAATGGTGTTTGAGAAAACTCAGCTTGAGAAACAAAATTTAATATTTGACGGTGTAGAGCCGTGCCAATTTCAATGACGTTTTCTAGGGATTTGGGGGTAAGAAGAAGCGGATGGGATAGAGAGGGGCGAGATAATGGCTAGCGTTTTTTTTTCTTTTTTTCTTTTTTTCTTTTATTATTTTCTAATCAAATTTTTATAGTTACTCGCTTGTAGGAGCGTGCAATTACTTATTTTGTTTGACTCAGCAAAACAAAGACTACGTAAACTTGATCAATGGTCAAAGAGGTTTAAAATTAATATTTTATACAAATTCAAGTGCTTGATTGAAACTATGTAGAGTAGGGAGACGGGACACTGTCAAAATCGAATAAGGTAAAATGTCTTGTCGGGATATTTTACCCAGGCAAAACGAAAAATTCGATCATCGTTGTTAACGGTTAAATTTTTAGATGACGACGCGGTTAACACAGTTTGTAATCTTATAACGGTATAGAGCAGGCAAGTGTTCACTACAAGTCTTACGTGAGGGACTGCTTTGAATGATTGAAAACCAAAATTAAATTATAATAAAAATATCTTATCTCTACTCTGTGGATTTTAAACTGTTATAAACTATTACTCCCTCTGTCCAAAACAGATAATACTTTTCAAATTTCGAGAGTCAAACTTTTTAACTTTTGATCATAATTCTGTCATAAAATTTTTATGTTTTTTTAAATAAAATTATATTTTAAAAACTACATAAAAAAACTATAAGTCATAATAAATTATAATTTAAAATATTTAAAAAGTATATAAAAGAAATGGTCGAAGAACAACTCGTTTGACTCTCGAAATTCGAAAAATATTATCATTTTGGAACGGATGGAGTATACAATTCACAGAGAGAATTTGCCGGTGAATCTTTTTCCTTAACGACGCTATATATAAGATTGTCCTTCATCATTTGAGCAGTTTCCTGCGTTATGGCATTGCGAGATATGCGGCTAGATCCCAAATATTGCCTTTAAACGTATTTCGCATGCTTTGATTCTTTATTTGATAAGCAATGCATCTTTAAATTATTTTTATAACTATTATTATATTAATAGGTGAAGAGAAGACGCGTCTTGTTTAATTTTCACCTTCATTCACTTAATAAATAGGGAAGCTTCCTTCATTAATGCTTCACTTAGCTTGTCATATGGATATTCAGCTAGATCCAAAATTTCCGGAATTTATTTTCATTTCTTTCTTCTATCTCTTATTCGATAATATTCTTCCAATAATTCGATCCTTGGCTGTAATACCAAAATCAAGTCGTTAATATTCCTGTCGAGGAAGAGTTGAAGAAGGCAATAGCATGTATGTGGCAAAGCTGGCTTTTAGGCAAATTGGGGTATTGGAGTTTATTTGTATAAAAAATATTTCATAATCTCGTGTACACTATACTCTCTTCATTCCAAATTGAAAGTATCCTCCCCCCC
>MCJB01052808.1:85640-186764 GCA_002018475.1 Nicotiana obtusifolia | reverse complement strand
TTAAGCTTAATATGTTTATTGATGCATGGAAAACGAAATGAATAAATCATTCACTATTTGTGGAGAGAGCATGTCAGGTCATATATATTGATGAATAAAAAGGCAGCTCGGTGTACAAAGTATTCCGCGATTATACAGGATCTGCAAAAAAATCACATCCTAAGAAGTATAATGTGGGCAGCCTCTAGGTGAATACATCTTTGAATAACTAAATAGGAAAAAAGATCATAATATATCAAGATAAACCGACCATGTAAAATATATTTACAAAAGTATGTTATTTATAAGGTTATTTCAAGGTATATCTCTATGATAAGCTTTAAATTATAACCTAAAAATGGTAACTGACCTGCTAACATATTAAAATTCAGTAATAGCGTAAAAGATATTTGCATAGTCCATGCATATAACTTAAATTGAAAATAGAAAAAGGAAAAAAAGAGAAAACCAGAAAATCATGTGTCTTCCTTTGCTAATGGCCATGCTACTCAATGTGATCGTCCTGCTGGCTATAAACCGCTCATAATTGAAGCCAATTTAGTATACTTCCGTGCAGAGAGTTGATCAATAAACAAGCAGAAGAGATACGTTTCGAAATGAAACATAAATTTTAAAATATTGCAACTAGGATCCCTTGACATCTCTATAAAATCAAACTTAAATGCCCTGCCTTAATCTATGTATTCTCTCTCTCTCTCTCTATCTATTCTAATACTCCAATCTCCTTTGTTAGAAAGATAATAGAAAGAGCTCTAGCTTAGTGAAAATGGCCAGTTCTGGTATTAAACTTGCTTGCATTTTCTTCATTTTGAGTATTGTTGTGCCAAGCTTTGCTAAAGAGTACGTGGTTGGAGGCAGAAAAGGATGGAGTCCAGGCGTTGATTATCATCATTGGGCTTATGGGAAAAGCTTTCGCGTTGGAGATGTTCTTCGTGAGTATTGCTTAACAACTATTTTCTCGGACGCTTTTTCCTTTTCAGTCTGTTACACAAAAATAATGACACGTATTGATATTTGAGCTTTAGAACTCTTTAGATTTAAATATCTCATTTTATCCGTGATGACATACTGTTAAGGGTCATTTGGCTGGTGAAATAAGATTGAGTATTAATTAGTCATGTGAATAATTTTATACTAAAATAATGAGATTATTTATCCATACAGAAGGTGTGACAGCTAATATGATAAGATATATATATGAATTTAACTATTACTACTCCCTCCGTCCTAATTTGTGGGGTGTTTAATTCGGTACGAGCTTTTAAAAAAGGAAGACTTTTAAATTTGTGATTTAAAATAAAATCTTGTATAACTATAAATCATCTCATTAAGGATAAAGTAAAAAGTTTAAAATTGAGTTATTTCTAGATAAGGACGTATGACATTGTTTTTGAGATAAACTAAAAAGAAAAATGTAACACATAAATTGGGACAGAGAAAATGCTATTTTCTAACATTGTTATGAAATTTTCTATTAGTGAAATTTAATTTAACCTGATATAGAAGATTAACACTTGACTTAATTTCTAGTATTTACTTCATTTACAAAAGAAAGAATGAAATTAACAGCTTATGATAATGTTGGCAGGTTTCATCTACCACCCAAAATTGACAGATGTGGCTTCAGTGGATATTTCAAGCTACGCACTTTGTGATAGTGTCAAAACTTACACAAAAGATAACAGTGGGCGCACATCAATTACTCTTGACAAATCTGGGGCTTACTACTTCATCTCTACTAACCAAACACGCTGCTCTTCAGGTCTCAAGCTAGAGTTGCACGTTGCTTGAGAAGCACATTGTACCAGTATTGTTTGAGAAGTAATTGTTGCATTCTTTTTCTTTTAAAAATTGTCAATTTGTATTCTTTTATTTATGCACTTGTAAGGTTCTCTTAATAATTATGTGAATGTTCTAATCATTAGCTAGAGCTAAATGACTAGAGCTTTCTCTTTGATGAACTCTATATTATTTTATTGGTGTACCTCTCATAAGAAGTTAAACGGCTCTATTTTTTAATGTTCTTCTGTCAATGGATTGGATTTTTCACTTCACTCTTACCGATTCTCTCTAATTTTCTTTTGGAATTATAAAAGTTTATAAATGAAAGTTTAGAGGAGTTTGCAACTAAATTTTGAAGTACGGAAAATAAACTGCAATCACAAAAATAAAAGAAGAATATATTTTATTAATTAATTTTAAATATAATTCCATTAATTTCCTTGATTCTTCTTTTCGAATTGTTCTCCGTGATTCGAAAGTTGGAGCAAGGTATTTCTCGAACGTAGGATGATGCGGACCTCCTAAGGATGTATTTGACATGAAAGTCGGGTAATACGTTTCTCTTGATCTCTCCTTCTTGTTTCTTCTATCGAAGGCCAAAATGGTATGTCTCTCGAGAGAAGGAATTGTGTGGATCTTCTTGAAGTATTTGACTGTCAAGAAGCATCTGGCCGCATTTCGAGCTGAGCTAGAGGAAGAACTTCTATTGCTCACTTCAATTTTGAGAAATACATTATTCGATGTCTTGATCTTTTTGTTAATATCCCATGAGTTTATGGGATTTTTGAGATTCTTCTCCAATAGAATATGTATCCATTTATATAGGTGTGAGCTGGAATTTAGGGTAAAATAGCCTCCAACAATTCCTTAAAGGACTTTTGGGCTTTGATAAGTGGTAGAAAAGGTACTAAATAGTGTGCAAATTACCTCATATTTAGCTCTTGTTTGTTTGGATTTGGATGTTAATCACATTGATTCATGTTAATATAATGTGTTTTTATGTGTAGGAATGAGTTGAAAGCAATCGGGGATGTAATCGGGGAAGAAACGAGCTAAAACAAGAAGAAACGGACAAAGGAGGAAACCAGGCCACAGGCCAGCGCCCAGCGCTGCCTGTGGCGCTGGAGGCAGTAAGCTCACAAAACATTCTGCCTTCAGTCCCCTGGGGGGCGCTGGGCGCTGACCAGGGGACCAACTTCGGAAATCGTCTCCTACTCGACCTAGAAGACCCCGAACCGCCCCAAAACCTTCCTAACTCCTATATAACACCCCAAAACCTATCTAAGAGATATACAAGGTGATTTTGGAGCAAAAGGGGGCTAGGAACATCAACAACATCAACAAATTCTCAATTCATCAAGCAAAACTAGTATCTTTATTTTAGTTTTTCTTCTTTAGTTATTTGATTTTGTTGAGTATGAGTGGCTAATCACCCTTTGTTCTGGGGTTGTGATTAGCCATGAATATTGTGTTTCTAACTTGATGAATTCGTTTTAATAGTTAATGTGGATAAGATTGTTTCTTCAATTCTATGCTAAATTGCTTAATTGTTTGGCCACCAATTAAGTTTTATCAATTATCTATGCCATGTTTGAGAAAACTAAGTTTAGATTAGAATAAGAATTGAAGAGAGCATGTTCTTAACTTGTTAAAAAGAGCGGATTCGTGGTTAGGATAGGAATATACTTAATCACCATGCTTAATTAGATAATCGTGTTCTTCATGCATTCTTGCTAGATTAATTCCATAGGAATATAGGTGTTAATCTTGTTAAGAATAGACGAATAGTACTTCGGAAGAAGGCTATGAGTATCATTATCGATTAATTAGCAATCTTACATTAACTATATGAACGATAAGTCAATTAGAACGCAATAGGATTGGAAGTAAATCACAACCCTGGAATCTTTGTTTTATTGATTACAAAACACTTATTTGTTCTTTGCAATTCCTAGATTTAAATTAGAATTACAAATTAGAATAAACTATATACTAAACTTGATCTTTGCTTGACTAAATAACGATATTAGTTGTTATAAAGTAGTTAACTTAAGTCCCTTGGGTACGATAATCCGGACTCATTGTCCTATATTACTTGTCGATCACGTATACTTGCGTGTGTGTTAGGGAGCAACAGGCTTCAAGACCATAGATTGTACTTATCTTGTAGATAGGATTGTTACATAAATAGCGGGTCATATTTGATGTTTATTTTTTCTAGCCGGTATATATAAATTATATATTGATTATATATTTTTATACACATAACATATATGAGTTATGCATATCTTTTACATTCGCTGGCTATTTTTAGTTTAAAAGATTAAATAGATCGCTATTCAGATTAATTCTTCTAAGATAATTTTATACGTCTAAAAGAGGAACTAAGGTGAAGCATGGTATTAACCTAACTCACCAAGCTTGAATGATGCAATTCGGGTTACACACAAGCGGAACAATAAATAATAGATCGAGCAATGAAAATATCAAGAAAGAAATCTAATATAAATCTCAAGCCCTAATTGCGTATGACGTAACAATTGATATATAAAATCAATCACTCCAAAGAACGACTAGAGATAAGTAAAGATATGAAGATCATTTAAGAAGAAAAGATTATCGTCAAGAATCTGGCTTGAAAGTAATTCTTGAAGGTCAATCTAAACAAATGGGTTTCAAACACCTCAAAGATGTATGTCAATATCAAAATATTTCAAAATTATATACCGACCAAGCTAATTAAAAGCAAGTCTTATGGTTTCAATTTACACTATGGCTTAGAATTGGGCAGAAGACCAAAAAATCGAACAAATAAAATGCTGGAACTTGAGTCTTCTACACTGGGGCACTGGTAGAATGGCCATAACTTCATGGAGAGTCAAATTAAGATGAAGAATTATTTGGACCTCTGGAAATTAGACTTCAAGATCTATAATAATAGTACAAAAAGAATGACCAAGTATCTCATAGATTGAGAACTGTTATATACTCTGATAAAATGACGAAAGAGAGTTCCAACAAAACCTTAATTTTATTTGAGAAGAAAATTCATCAAGCATACATATCTTAGTAGAAAAGAAACCACAAAATTTTATTAAAGTAAAACATACATTACAATAGATCCAACTGAACAAGAACGGAATTATATTTGTAATGAATCATTTGAATTCCATCTTTCATATTTCTTTTTATGTGGAAATTAAGCTAAGCACATTTGCAGTTTCTTCGTCTAAAAATATTTTTAAGTACTAAAACTAACTATATAAATAAGTGATTGCGTGTTAAAATAGAAGTCTAAAACTGATAGTAAGTAATTAATGTGTTTGGTAGAAAAGTCCCGATAAATAATTTTTTGTTAGTATAACTTAAATATCCTTAAAATTAGTTACAAAATTATAAAATAAAAAGTATATATACAACAAGGAGGACCGACAACTATGGAACTAAGAAGGAGGGATGGGTTTTATCCTGGAAAAAGTATTTTGAGAATTAAAAAGGAACAATTACACTGTATATCACCCGACCCAGTGCTATAACCAAAAAAAGCCCATATTTTTGGATTTTACCGTTAGGACCCATATTTATATATCTTGAAATAAAAGTTTCACTATTTAACCCAAACAATCATCACTCATCTCTTCTACATCTCCTCTTCTTCTCTCCATTCCAGTGGCCACCTCCTCTAAGTTGGTTATGAAGTCAAGATATTAATATTCAAACCAAAAATTAAGTTGACGGAGTTGGAAGCTTTTCAGATATGAAAATTTATGAAAGAATCATGCTCAAATTCGCGTGAGTGCTATTGAAATTAACTAATAACAGTCCAAGAAACTTCAACCTGAAGATTTGGTTCAGTTGGACTAGTTCACAACTCTTTGAGAACGAATTTGGTAAGGTAAAATCGGAAAAATCCAAACTGGGTTCTTGATTTTTGTTGAAATTTCTTCAAGATTGAAGCTCTGGACTGTGGATTCGAGCCTTTTCCAATTGATGAGTTTTTTTACAGGCCTGTCACGATTCAAAATTTTAATCACGACGCCGTGATGGTGCCTAACATCCACTTGCTAGGAAAGCTGACGTTAATCATAGAATTAACCAACTTTATCAATTTAAAATAAAATAACCATAATTAACAATTGATAAAATCTTAAATACATATTGGTAAATTCGTAAATAACGCAACCTATACTAACTCCTAGAAATCCGAATTCACAAGTATATGAGCAACTAGAATACTACAAATATCGTCTGAATGAATTACAATTTTTCGAAACAAAGTAAACAGTAAGAAAAAAAATATAATAGAAGGGGACTTCAGGAACTGCAAACCCCGTGCAGCTCTACCTTAAGTCTTCTGAGCTAGTGGATACGGGAAAACTCCTCTACGTGCCGCTGGGAGCAACACCAAAATCTACACAAGAAGTTCAGATGTGTAGTATGAGTAAAACCGACTCCATGTACTCTGTAAGTGTCGAGCCTAACCTCGACGAAGTAGTGACGAGGCTATGGCAGAAATATAGAAAAAGCAATAAACTCGTAAGTAGGGGAACCGAAGGTCAACTAACTACGGGCTCCAGAATAACATCATCTCGTAACCTCAAATCATAGTATATAAATAGAGTACTACAGCTACCAACAGTTATAACACCTCTTACTCCGTTGAGGCGCGCAACCCGATCCCACATAAACATAATATTTATTGCAGCGTGCTACCCGATCCCAATATCATATTATTATCTGTTGCGGCGTGTAACCTGATCTTAGTATCAATTTATTTCAATACTGTTGCTGCGCAACCCGTTCCCAATATCAAATCATTAACATAAACAACTCAACACAATCAATAACGTAATCTCAACCCAAAAGGGGAATAAAGCATACAAAACATCAAGGAACTACCAGTACAAACAGAGAATAATCAATATCTCGTAATCACAAACCTCGACAATTCATTTATTGTAGAACAACTAAATGACTCACGCAATCAGATATAATGTGATAAAGTGCAACGAGTAACGTAAAGGAAATAAAGGAAAGCAAATACATGAGACAATGAAGATATACAACTAATACATGTAGGAACATATAGTAGGTAAGCAAATATTGAGCGAGGAATGAACAAATCAAAACAGGTAACAACTAATTCACCGATAACAAGTAAGTAATGAATAACAAGTAAGATCATGTAGCAATCAAATCATGTAACAAGAGATAACATGAAATAAGTGATGACATAAAGGTAAGTAGGCCATCCCGCATGCTATAACCCATGACATCACATATACACTCGTCACCTCGTATATACGCTGTCCCCACACATAATTCACATAGCAAATAGACCAACAAGTTGTAATTCCCTCAAGTTAAAGTTAAACATGATACTTACCACTTTCCGCAATCAAATCAATAATTCACCACGGATTTTCGTTTAGAACAATCCTCCAAACCAATCAAATCTAGCCAAATATTTATTCAGACGATCCAAAATAAGCTTTAGAAACTACCCACGAGTGAAAAAAGGTTCAATCTTTAGCTACACTGAAAAAGTCAACTCGGGGCTCGCTTGGTTAAAATCCGAGATTCCGATCAAAACTCAAATAACCCATTTACCCCTGAGCCCGGATATATGATTTACAACAACAACAATAACATACCCAGTATTATCTCACGCCATGGGGTCTGGGGAGGGTAGTGTGTACGCAAACCTTACCCCTACCTTGTGAGGATAGAGAGGCTGTTTCTGATAGACCCTCGGCTCATGAAAGCATAAGCACCACATTAATGAAAATATAGACAAGACGGCACAGTATCAAAAAGTCATATAAAAGCAGAATAGAAACAACAAGATAGTAACGTGATCAACAATGAAAGAAAATAATGGATAGTCATAAGAACCTACTACCAATAGAAAGCGAGACTGCGTGCCAATACTACTATTATGAATACTCTAGACTACCTACTCTACTACCCTAATCTTTGACCTCCATACCTTCCTATCCAGGTCACGTCCTCGGTAAGTTGAAGCTGCGCAATGTCTTGCCTAATCACCTCTCCGCACCTCTTTTTTGGCCTACTACTACCTCTCCGTAGGCCCTCCAATTCACACCTCCTCACCGGGGCTTCTATGCTCCTCCTCCTCACATGAACAAATCACCTAAGCCGCGCTTCTCGCATCTTGTGCTCAATAGGGTCCACACCTACCTTATTGCGAATAACCTCATTTCTGATCCTATCTAACCTGGTGTGCCCACCATCCATCTCAACATCCTCATCTCTGCTACCTTCATTTTCTGGACATGAGCGATCTTGACTGGCCAACACTCAGCCCCATACAACATCGTAGGTCTAACCATCACTCTGTAGAACTTACCCTTAAGTTTTGGTGATACCTTCTTGTCAAACAAAACACCGATCGCGAGTCTCTATTTCATCCATCCCGCCCCAATACGATGTGTAACATCTTTATCAATCTCCCCATCCCTCTGAATAATAGACCCAAGGTACTTAATCCTCTCCTAGGGATGACCTGCGAGTCCAGCCTCACCTCTCTTTCCCCTCCTTGAGTCTCGCCAC
Source organism: Nicotiana obtusifolia (assembly GCA_002018475.1). Taxonomy (NCBI): domain Eukaryota; kingdom Viridiplantae; phylum Streptophyta; class Magnoliopsida; order Solanales; family Solanaceae; genus Nicotiana; species Nicotiana obtusifolia. The sequence continues at coordinate 178,409 of MCJB01052808.1, read as the reverse complement.
TAAACTTACACTCCAAGTATTCCGTCTTGGTCTTGTTCAACTTGAAACCTTTAGATTCCAGGGTCTACCTCCATACCTCTAATTGTGCATTTCGCACTGTCTCGCGTCTCGTCAGTCAATACAATATTATTTGCAAATAGCATGCACCACGACACTTTTTCTTGGATATGGCGCGTTAGTACGTCTATCACTAGAGCAAACAAAAAAGGGCTGAATGCCGACCCTTCATGCAACCCCATCATAACCGAAAAATGGTCCAAGTCACCACCCACTGTCTTTACTCGGGTCTTTACTCCATCATACATGTTCTTAAGCTTCCGAACATAGGCAACAAGTACACCTCTAGCCTCCAAACATCTCCACAAAATCCCTCTCGGAACTTTATCGTACACTTTTTCTAAGTCGATGAACACCATATGCAAGTCCTTCTTTCTCTCCCTATACTGCTCAATCAATATCCGAACAAGGTGTATCACTTCTGTAGTCGAACGCCTCGGCATAAACCCAAGCTGGTTCTCGAAGATAGACACACCCCCTCCTCACCCTTAGCTCTGTCACTGTCTCGCAGACTTTCATAGTATGGCTAAGCAGCTTAATACCCCGATATTTATTGCAATTTTGGATATCATCCTTGTTCTTGTATACAGGAACCATCATGTCTCCACCTCCACTCTTCGGGAATCTTTTTCTCTCTAAAAATGACATTAAATAACCTAGTGAGCCACTTCAAGCCTGTCTTGCCCGCACTCTTCCAAAACTCCATCGGGATTTCATCCGACCCGGTCGCTTTACCCTTGCTAATCTTACGCATAGCCCCGTCAACTTCAGCAACTCTAATCCGCTTACAATACCTAAAGTCACAACGACTCCCGGGGAGTTTCAAATCACCCAGTACAATGCTTCTGTCCCCCTCCTCATTCAAGAGACTATGGAAGTAGGTCTGCCATCTCCGAGGGATAAGCACCTCATCCAACAAAACTCTACCTTCTTCGTCCTTGATGCACTTGGTCCAAGTAACGCGCCTTTCTTTCTCGCGCCTTGGCTATCCTAAACAACCTCTTATCCCTTACCTCGTCCCTCGAGTTCCTCATACAAACTACTAAAAGCTACAGTCCTGACCGCTGTAACTGCTAGCTTTTCCTCTTTCTTAGCCAACTTATAATGCTCCCTATTCGCCCTCTTCTCCTCCTCGTCTACACTTTCACTAGCTTCAGATATGCTGATTTCTTGGTTTTCACTTTTCCTTGCACCTCTCCATTCCACCACTAATCTCCCTTGTGACCACCAGAGTGACCCTTTGACACCCCTAATACCTCTCTCGCGGCTTCCCTAATGCACTGCGCAGTCGTGGTCCGCATAGCGCTTGTGTCCCCACTACTTCTCCAAGCCCCCATAATCAACAACTTGACCCCCAACTCCTGCACTTTAGATTTCGTCAAGGCTCCCCACTTGATCCTATGCTGGCTATACATCACCCTCTTCCTCCTTTTCTTCATGATCTCAAGGTCCATGACCAGGAGCCTATGAAGGGTCAAGAGGTACTCACTCGGGATGAACTTGCAATCCGTGCAAAGACCTCTATCTGACTTCCTGCAGAGTAAATAATTAATTTGAGTCTCAGCCACCGAACTCTAGAAGGTGACCAAGTGCTCCCTCTTCTTTGGGAAACTCGAGTTTGCTATCACCAAATTAAATGCTCTAGCAAAGTCCAGCAAGGACGTTCCTCCTGCGTTTCTATCTCCAAAACCAAAACCAGCATGCACATCATCATATCCCCTAGACGTCGCTCCAATGTGGCCGTTGAAATCTCCTGATATGAAAAGCTTCTCGGTATACGGGATACCACGCACCATCTCATCCAAATCCTCCCAGAAATGCTGTTGACTTCCTCATCCAAGCCTGCTTGGGGTGTGTACGCACTGATTATGTTCAAAGTAAAACCTCCAACAACTAGCTTAATAGACATCAGTCTGTCATTCAGCCTCCTAACCTCCACCACTAGTTCAAGAAGGTCCTTATAAACCAAGATACCTACCTCGTTCCTGCCCCCACCCTCCTAGAATACCATAGTTTGAACCTGTCCATATCCCGCGCCTTATATGATTTGTTTTGAAATTCGAACTCAAGTCAAGGTCAAAATTTCAATTTTAAAAAATTCCAAAATTATACCCCAAATCTCTGATTTCTACCATGAAATTTATAGATTTGATGCTAAAAACTCATGAAAAGTAATAGAAATTGATTGAAAAATAATTAGAGATTCTTACCAATGAATTTGGGAAGAAAAAAGTTCTTCAAAAATCGCCTCTAGAGAGCTTAGGATTGAAAAATAGTGTAAAATGAGCTAAGCCCCAATTTTCCCTTATTTTACCCACCTGCAGGTGTTGCATGTTCATAAATGCGATGCCCACAAATGTGATACATTGATCGCAAATGCGATCAGTGCATCAGGCCTAGTGAAGTCACAAATTCAGAATGCCATCCATCGCAAATGCGCTCCAATGCTTCGCAAATGCAAAGCTAACAAATGTTACCAGTGTTGGCAAAAGCGGAGGATTGTTTGCAAATACGGATCACACCCAGTTTGCAAATTCGAGGTTCTTTCTCAAATGCGATACCCAGCTCCCAGTTCCCATTTTGCAAATGCGATCATTTGACCGCAAAAGCGAGGCTCATAAATGCGAGCTAGACCTCATCCAAACTCATCTGATACTTACCGAGCGCCTCGGGCTCCAAATCGAATATGCGCACAAGTTTAAGAACATCATAAAAACTTGCTCGCTACCTCAACTCATCAAAATAACATCAGATAACAAGAATTGATCCTCAAAACTCACGATTTCAACTTGAAATCTCAATTTTCACAATTTTTCGCATAACGCGCCGAAATGCTCTCGGGTCACCCCCGGCCCCAACCAATCGTGCGTACAAGTCTAAAATCATCATACAAACCTACCAAAATCGTCAAAACACCGATCCGAGGTCGTTTACCAAGAATGTTGATCGTGGTCAACCCAAGTGTTATTTTAGGCCAAAAATCACATTTTCTTCAAAATTTTACATAATAACTTCTCGAAACACGACACAGACCATGCACATAAATGGATAAATATCAAATAAACTTATAAGAGGTATCAAATAGTGAAATTAATTCTAGTACTAAAAAATGACTTACTGGGTCATCACATTCTCCACTTCTAAAAGAAACATTCGTCCTTGAACAGATATAGAAAAGTAACTAGACTGGTAAAAAGGTGGGGCTATCTACTCTGCATATCGGACTCGGACTTCCACATATCCTCCTCAATTGGCTAACCTCTCCATTGCACTTTCATAGAAGAAAAACTCTTAGATCTCAACTTGCGAACCTGCCAGTTTAGAATAGCTACCGGCTCTTCCTCAGAGGTCAGATATTCATCAAGTTGCACTGTGCTGAAGTCCAAAACATGTGATCTATCCTCTTGGTACTTCCGAAGCACGGAAACATGAAATACTGAATGTACCCCTGCCAGGCTAGGAGGCAATACAAGCCTATAAGCAACCTCCCTAACTCTATCCAAGATCTCGAACGGGCCAATAAACCTCGGGCTCAACTTTCCTTGCTTCCCAAAATGCATCACGCCCTTCATAGGCGATACTCGGAGAAGAACATTTTTACCCACCATATAAGCCACATCTCGAACCTTTCGGTCCACAAAACTCTTCTGTCTGGACTAAGCTGTACGAAGTCTCTCCTAAATCACTTTAACCTTTTCAATAGCATCACACACCAAATTAGTGCCCAACAATCTAGCCTCTCCGAGTTCAAACCAACAAATCGGTGAACGACATCGTCTCCCATATAAGGCCTTGTACAGGGCCATCTGGATGCTCGACTGATAGCTGTTGTTGTAGGAGAACTCTGCAAGCAGTAGAAACATCCGAAATCAATAACATATGCACGTAGCATATCCTCCAAGATTTGAATAGTGCGCTCAGACTGTCCGTTCTTCTGAGGATAAAATGCTCTACTCAGTTCGACAAGTATGCCAACTCACGCTGCATGCCTCTCCAAAAATATGATGTGAACTGCATGCCTCGGTAAGAAATGATGAATATGCACGTTGTGCAGGCAAATAATCTCCCGAATGTAAATCTGAGCCAACAACTCTGAAGTATAGGAAGGCATCACCGGAATGAAGTGTGCGCACTTAGTCAAACGGTCCACAATAACCCAAACTGTGTCATACTTCCTTAAGGTCCGTGATAAACCTACCACAAAATACATAGTGATGCGCTCCCACTTCCACTCCGGTACCTCCAACCTCTGAGTCAATCCACCCGGTTTTTGATGCTTATACTTCACCTGTAGACGATTCAAACACCGAGAGACATAAGCAACAATATCTTTCTTTATCCTTTGCCACCAATAGTGATGTTTCAAGTAACGGTACATCTTCGTGACACCTGGGTGAATGGAATAACGTGAACTGTGAGCCTCCTCAAGGATCAACTCTCTCAACCCATCAACATTTGGAACATAATTCTGGCCTTGAAGCCGCATAACACCATCATATCCAATCAGAACCTCCTTAGCACTATCCCGCTGCACCGTGTCTTTCAACACCAACCAGTAAGGGTCATCAAACTGGCGAGCCTTGGTACGCTCTAAGAATGAGGATTGTGCCACAACATAAGCAAGAACCCGGTTAGGCTCCGAAACATCCAATCTCACAAATCAATTGGCCAAGGGATGAACATCCATAGCTACTGGCATCTCCATTACCGGTAAATATGTCAAACTGCCCATGCTCTAGCCTTCTTATTCAATACATCATCCACTACATTGGCCTTCCTCGGATGATATAATATGGTGATATCATAGTCTTTCAAGAACTCCATCCATCTCTGCTGCCACAAATTAAGATCCTTTTACTTAAACAGGTGCTGGAGACTTTGATGGTCAGTATAGACCTCACATGGAATGTCGTATGGATAGTGCCCGGGTCTTCAGCACGTGAAGAATGGCTACCAACTCTAAGTCATGCACAGGGTAATTTGTGTAATGAGCCTTCAATTGTCGAGACACGTAGGCAATCACCCTACCGTCCTGCATTAATACCACACCGAGCCCATACGTGATGCATCACAATACACGGTATTGGATCCCTAATCTGTAGGCAATACCAACACTGGGGCTACAGTCAATGTAGTCTTGAGCTTCTGAAAGCTCAACTCAAACTCGTCGGACCATCTAAAAAGAGTACCTTTCTGGGCCAACTTGGTCAACAAGGCTGAGATATATGAGAACCCCTCCATGAAGCGGCGATAGTAACCCACAAAACCTAAGAAGCTCCGAATATCTGTAGCTGAAGTAGGTCTAGGCTAGTTTTGAACTACCTCCATCTTCTTAGGATCCACCTTAATGCTCTCAGAAGATACAACATGGACTAAAAAGGAAACCGAGTCTAACCAAACCTTACACTTCGGAAACTTGGCATATAACTAACGATCTCTCAAGGTTTGAAGTACAATCCATAGATGCTGCTGATGCTCCTCTGACTGCGCGAGTAAACCAAAATATCATTAATGAAGATGATCACAAAGGAACCTAGATAGGACTTGAACACCCAGTTCATCATATCCATAAAGGCTGTTAGGGAATTAGTAAAGCTAAATGACATCACTAAGAACTCGTAGTGACCATACCGAGTTTGAAAAGTGGTCTTAGGGAAATCCAATGCCCTAATCTTCTATTGATGATAGCATGATCTCAAATCAATCTTCAAAAACACCATAGCACCTTGAAGCTGGTCAAATAAGTCATCAATCCTTGGCAATGGATACTTGTTCTTGATAGTGACCTTGTTGCTGCCTGTAGTCAATACACATCCTCAAAGAGCCATCTTTTTTCTTCACAAACAACACCCATGCACCCCAAGGCGAGATGCTCAGTCTAATAAATCCCTTTTAAAGCAAATCCTACAACTGCTTCAATTCTTTCAACGCAACTGGGGCCATACAGTATGGTGGAATAGAAATAGGCTGAATGCCCGGAACTAAGTCATGCATAAGTCGATATCTCTATCTAGTGACATCCCCGACAAATCTGTAGGGAACACCTCTGGGAACTTGTGCATTACTGGTACTAAATCCATGGAAGGAACCTCCACACCGGGGTCAATGATATAGGCTAAATATGCTAGACACCACTTCTTGACCATACGCCGAGCCTTGACATACGAAATGACCCTGCTAGCGGCATAACCAATAGTCCCTCTCCACTCCGATCGAGGCTACGCCAACATAGCTAATGTCATAGTCTTGGTGTGACTATCGATAATGGCGTGATAAGGTGACAACCAATCCTTGCCCAAGATAACATCAAAATATACCATATCAAGTAATATAAGGTTAACCCTAGACTCATAACTCCCGATGGTGACCAAACAAGCACGATGCTCGGTTTACCTTAATAAAATCCCCAACAGGCATAGACACATAAACAGGAACACTCAAAGAATCACGAGACATATCCAAATATGAAGCAAAATAGGATGACACATATGAATAAGTGGAACCCAGATCAAATAGAACTGATGAATCTCTATGGAAAACTGGAACAATACCTCTGATGACCGCATCCAACGAATCTGCCTCAAGTCTATCTAGGAGTGCATAGAAATAGGGCTGAGCCCCACCACTTTGACCTCCACCTCTCTCACGACCTCTAACTGGATGGCCTCCACATCTAACGGCTTGACCACCACCTCGGGTTGTCTGACCCCCGCCTCTAGTTGGTTGAGCGAGCGGTGGAGCAACTGGTGCCAGAATTATGACACGAGTACCTTGCTGTGGTTTGCTGCTCCTCAATCTAGGACTGTACCTCCTGATATGACCTGCGGCGTCGCACTCAAAGCAACCTCGTGGCTGGCATATCTATTGAGTCTAAGACGTTCCTTAATAATCTGAATGACCACCGTAGTAACTCTATAGCGGTGGTGCATTAATAGGAGCTGAAGGTGTACTGAAAATTGGCTGCTCTAATGAGACCTGTATGCAGTGTTACCACCTAAAGAACCATGAGACACTGAAGTGCTAACTGAATTGGCACTTTACCAAACGAACCTCTACCTCCAGATGAGGCACCACTGAAACCATTAGAATGACAAGGCATCTTCTCAAATGCCGCCTCTCTGTCCTGACAACGAATCCTCTCGATCTGTCTACAAATTTCTACAATCCTGTTGAAAGAAATATCATCCTCTGTCTCTCTAGTCATCTGCAACCTTGATACCATAAGTAAGTCCATATATAAATCTCCTCACCTAATCCCTCTTGGTAGGGATCAATATAGCTCCACGATGAGATAGATCCACAAACCTGGTCTCGTATTGGGTAACTGTCATGCTACCCTACTGGAGGTGCTCAAACTGGTATCGTAGTTACTCTCTCTAAATAAAAGGGGTGAACTTCTACAAAAGTAGTTGTGAAAATTGATCCCAAGTGAGTGGAGTGAACCTGCTGGTCTACCCTGAACATACTCCTTCCACCATATTACGAACTCAACTCCATTGGACTCCACTATGCCCATATTGCACAATAACTCATGGCAAAGATCCAAGTAGTCCTGTGGGTCCTCAAAAGTTGTACCACCAAAATGAATAGGAAATATCTTGGTGAACTTGTCCAATCTCTTTAACCCCTCTGTCGACATAGTGGGAAACCCCCGGACTGTGTAGCAATAACGGGCTGACCTGCTCTAACTGCTGGAACCATGAAAGTCTAATATCCGTGAGCCATATGCTCTGGGGTGTGGTAGCGGGAGTCTGGGCTCCTCCCCCAGCCTGAGAGATGACTAGTGCTATAAGAACTGCACCGGCCTGGGCCACACTTTCTATAAGGCCTACTAAGTGGACTAGGCCGTTATGGAGTACGGGGGTGACAATGAACCCCTCTAGGACCTGAGCTGGTCCAACTGGCACGGTCGAAGCATGGATCTCCTCCTCCTGCTCGATCTGAGGCTCTACAATCAGTGTTTCTGCACGGGTTCTAGGATGAGCTCTGCCTTTGGCTCTGGCTCTGCCTCGGCCTTGGCCTCTACCCCTGGTGGTGGATGTAACCTGGGGCTCCGGCTCCTGCTTGGCTGTGGATGTTGTGCGTGTCCTCACCATCGGTGAGAGAACAACAATAGAATGATTCAAACTTCAGCGATAAGATAATGATAAAGAAAGAAATAAGTGACATTTCCTAAAGCTCTATAGCCTCTAGAAGATAAGTACATAAGTCTCCATAGCGATCCTCTAGACTCTACTAAGATTGCTCATGACTCGTGAGACCTAGACAACCTAGTTCTCTGAAACCAACTTGTCACGACCCAAAATTCAAACTACGGGGCCGTGACGTCTATCATCCATTTGCTAGGCAAGACGATGCCAACCATAAAATTAACTACCTTTATCAATTTAAAATAGAATAGCCATAATTAACAATTGATAAAATCTGAAATACATACGATAAATTCGTAAATAACATAGTCTATACTAATCCCAGAAATCTGGAGTCACAAGTACATGAGCAACTAGAATACTACAAATACGGTCTAAATGAATTACAACTATTCGAAATAAAGTAAACAGTAAAAAAAAAACATAATAGAAAGGGAATCTATCTCAAGTCTCTGGAGCTAGTTGATCCAGGCAAACTCCTCTACGCGCCGTTGAGACCAATACCAAAATCTGCATAAGAAGTGCAGAAGTATAAGTACAATCGACCCCATGTACTTTGTAAGTGTCGAGCCTAACCTCGACGAAGTAGTGACGAGGCTATGGCAAGAATTCACTCTAAACCTTTACGGATAATAATCATAATAATAATAATAATAAAAATAATAATAATAATATAAAAGAAGACAAAAATATAGAAAAAAGCAGTGAACTCATAAGTGCGGGACCCAAAGGTCAACTAATAGAGGGCCCCAAAATTACATCATCTCGTAACTTCATATCACAGTATAGAAATAGAGTACTACAACTACCAACAGTTATAACACCTCTTACTTTGTTGCAGCGTGCAACCGGATCCCACAATAAACACAATATCTATAAAGCGTGCAATCTGATCTCAATATTATATAATTATTTGTTGTGGTGTGCAACCCGATCCCAATATCAATTCATTTCAATACTGTTGCGGCGCGCAACTCGTTCCCAATAACAACTCATTAACATAAGTACCTTATTCACATAAACAACTCAACATAACCAATAACATACTCTCAACCCAAAAGGGGAATAAAGTGTACAAAACGTCAAGTAACTACCAGTACTAATCGAGAATAACTAATATCTCGTAATCATAAACCTCGATAATTCATTAATTCCAGAACAGCAAAATGACTCACGCAATCAGATATAACGTGATAAAGTGCAACGAGTAACGTAAGGCAACAAAGGCAAGTAAAGACATGAGACAATGAATATATACAACTAATACATGTAGGAATATATAACAGGTAAGCAAATATTGAGCGAGGAATGAACAAATCAAAATAGGTATCAATTAAATGAAAGATAACAAGTAAGGCATGGATAACAATTAAGATCCTGTACCAATCAAAGCATGTAATAAGAGAAAACATGGAATACGTGATGACATAAAGGTAAGTAGCCCAACCACCATGCTATAACTCTTGACATCGCATATACACTAGTCACCTTGTATATACGCCGTCCCCACACATAATTCATGTAACAAATAGACCAACAAGTCATAATTCTCTTAAGTCTAAGTGAAACATGAAACTTACCACTTTCCGCAATCAAATCAATAATCTACCATGGCATTTCCTTTAGAACAAGCCTCCAAACCAACCAAATCTAGCCAAATATGATTTAAACAATCCAAAATAAGCTTTAGAAGCTACGAAGAGTGAAAAGGTTCAATTTTTAGCTAATTTGAAAAAGTCAACAAAAGTCAACCACGGGCTCGCTTGGTCAAAATTCGAGATTTGGACCAAAAACCAATTACTCATTCACCCCCGAGCTTGGATATGAGATTAGTTTTGAAATCTGACCTCAATTCGAGGTCTAAAACTCAAATTTATAAAATTCCTAAATTCTGCCTAAAACCCCTAATTTCTACCATGAAATTAAAAGATTTGATGTTAAAAACTCATGAAAAGTAATTAGAGATGCTTACCAATGACTTTGGGAAGAAAACGTTCTTCAAAAATCTCCTCTAGAGAGCTTAAGGTTGAAAAATGGTGTAAAATGAGTTAAGTCCCAATTTTCTCTTCTTTTACCTAGCTGCAAATGTTGACTGCGGTTAACTTTATCCTCATTTTAAGTGAAAAAATCATATTTTGTTCAAAATTTTACGAAAAACAACACGACCGTACATGCAAATCGATAAACATCAAATAAAGTTATAGGAGGTCTCGAAATATACAAATATTGGCTAGTACTCAAAAAAACCTATCGGGTCATCACAAGACCCAAGGAAGATGTATTTTGGTGGAAAAAATCAAATTGGTGCTGATGAATACTAGTGAAATTATTTGGGTGAAGCTAAAAATATTGAAAAAGTTTGTAGTAACTAGAATCTAGAGTACTGGATAGATTGAGTGTGACGACCCGATAGGTCATTTAGAGTGCTAGCCTTAAATTATGTGATCCAAGATCTCTCATAGCTTCATTCAATATTTATTGATTTGCATGTGTGGTCCATGTGGCTTTTCGGAAAGCTTTTATGTGAAATTTTGAAGAAAATAAACTTTTTGACTTGAAATGAGGCTAGAGTTGACTACGATTTATATTTTTGGTAAACAATCTTGGATCGATATTTTGACAATTCTGGTAAGTCCGTATGATATATTTTGACTGGTACGCATAATTGGTTGGGGTCCAGGGTGACCCCATCGCGTTTTGGCGTATTATGTGAACGATCGTGAAAATTTGAGTTTTAAAGTTGAAATCTTGAGTTTTAATGATCAATTCTAGTTATTTGGTGTTATTTTGATGATTTAAGGTAACGAGAAAGTTTTTAGGATATTATTACACTTATGAGCATGTTCGGTTTGGGGCTTGAGGGGCTCGGGCGAGTTTCAAATGCATTGTGGAATGGTTTTGGGACTGTTGGTGCAAGCCTACAAATTTCGCATTTGCGAGGTCTGGCTTGCATTTGCGAGCCTTTCTTTTGGGGTCAAATGATTGCATTTGCGAAAATGGGATGGGGCCTGGTACTTCACTTTTGTGAACTAAGCTGAGACTGCATTTGCGATCTAAGTGTCGTATTTGCGACACAGTGCCTAGTAGAAATAGCTTCGCATTTGCGAAGCATGCACCACATTTGCGATGGCTAGGGACTTCGCAAATACAAGGTTTTTGTCTCTTTTGCAACTTCTGGAGACCTGATGCACTGATCCGCATTCCCGATAAGTGTTTCGCATTTGCGATATCGCAATTGCGAACAAGCGACATCTGCAGCTGGATAAAAGATTGGAAAAATCGGGACTTAGCTCATTTTACACCATTTTTCAACCCTAATCTTTCTAGAGGAGATTTTTGAAGAAAGTTTTATTTCCAAATTTATTGGTAATCATCTCTAACTACTTTTCAATCAATTTTAATTACTTTTCATGAATTTTTAACATTGAATCTAAGAATTTCATGGTAGAATTAGGATTTTTGGGTAGACTTTAGGGATTTTATAGAATTAAATTTAGACCTCAAATTGAGGTCGGATTTTAAAACAAATCACATATTCGTGCTCGAGAGTGAATGGGTAATCGGGTTTTGGTCCGAATCTCGGATTTTGACCAAGTAAGCCCGGGGTTGACTTTTGTTGGCTTTTTAAAAAATGTTGAATCTTTTTCATTCGTGGGTAGTTTCTAAATCTTATGTTGGATCGTTTGATTAATAATTGGCTAGATTGGGTTGGTTTAGAGGCTTGTTCGAAAGGCAAAGCCAAGATTGATTGTTGATTTGGTTGCAGAGAGAGGTTAGGTGTCGTGGTTAACCTTGACTTGAGGGAATTAGGACTTGTTTAGCCTATTTGCTACATGAACTATGTGTCGGGACGACGTATATGCAAGGTGACGATTATATATTACGTTGTCATAGATTAAAGCATGTGGCTGGAATTCGTCTTGTTTGTACCATGCTGATTCATCTACTATGCCTTCCATGTTTTAATAGTTCGTTTTTGTGTTCATCCCTCAAGTTGAGGTTTTTTTTATATTGAAAATTGAATTTGCTTATTCTAGCACCATGGTTGAAGTTGAAATTTGCTTCCCATCTTGCTTGATACTTTGGATTGTTATTATTTCTTGGTGAGGAAGAGTGAAAATCATGAAGGGTGTTGACGTGCCATATTTGCATATTTCTATCATTGATTGAGTGAATGTGAGGATTAAAGCACGAAAAGTGATGTCGTGCACTTGATTGCTCTATTAGCACTATCATGGGAGAATGAGAGTGAAAGCACGAAGGGAGATGCCGCGCACATGTTTTATTGATACATATTAAATGGTAAGGATGAGAGTAAAAGAACGAAGGCTGATGCCGTTTAATTTGTGTTTATATTATATGGTGAGGAAGAGGGTAAAAGCACGAAGGGTGATGCAGTGCAATTTGATGATTTCATTGTTTTTACTTGATATTTGGACTGTGGATTTAACTTGGTGGTTCCGTTCTTTATTTCGGAGCGAGACTTACTTGGTGATTTTTTCGTTAATGTTCCGATAGTTGTTCCCTTTTATATGCCCGCACCCCAATTATTACACCTAATGATTTACTTGTTATTTTCGTTGCTTTATCTATATCTGCACAATGCATTGGCCACTACATTGGCCTTCCCTCGATGGTATAATATGATGATATCATAGTCCTTCAGTAACTCTAACTATCTCCCCTGCCGCAAATTATGGTCTTTCTGCTTGAACAGGTGCTGGAAACTTTGATGGTTGGCATAGACCTCACATGGAACGCCGTATAGATAGTGCCTCAAAATCTTCAACACGTGAATAATGGCTGCTAACTCTAAATCATACGTGGGGTAATTCGTCTCATGAACTTTCAACTGACGATATGTGTAGGCAATCACCCTACTGTCCTCCATTAGTACCATGCTAAGTCCAATACGCAATGCATCACAATACACAGTGTAAGATCCTGAACCTATAGGCAACACTAATATTGGGGATGTAGTCAATGCACCCTTGAGCTTCTGAAAGCTCACCTCGCACTTGTCGGACCATCTAAAAAGGGTACCCTTCTGGGTTAACTTGGTCAATAGGGCTGAGATAGATTAAAATAACCCTCCACGAAACAGCGATAATAACCCGCTAAACTCAAGACGCTTCGAATCTTAGTAGTTAAAGTAAGTCTAGGCTAGTTCTGAACTGCCTCAATCCTCTTAGGATCCACCTTGATACTCTTGGAAGATATAACATGTCCCAAAAAGGCAACCGAGTCCAACTAGAACTCACATTTCGAAAACTTGGCAAATAACTGGCTATCCTTCAAAGTCTGAAGTACGATACGTAGGTGCTGCTGATGCTCCTCTTGACTGCGGGAGTAAACCAAAATATCATCAATGAAGATGATCACAAAGGAATTCAGATAAGGCTTGATCATTCGGTTCATCAAATTCATAAAGGCTGCTGGGGCATTAGTCAAGCCAAATGATATCACCAAGAACTCGTAGTGAAACTGAATCCAAAAAGTTGTCTTAGGGACATCCGTATGCCCTAATCTTCAGCTAATGGTAGCTTGACCTGAAATCAATTCTGGAAAACACCTTGGCACCCTAAATCTGGACAAATAAGTCGCTAATCATCGACAACAAATACTTATTCTTGATAGTGACCTTGTTCAACTGCCGATAGTCTATGCACATATCATCATCGATATGTCTTTCCTCTTCACAAACAACATCGGTGCACCCCAAGGTGAGACACTAGGTCTAATAAATCCCTTGTCAAACAAATCTTGCAACTGCTCCTTCAATTCTTTCAACTCAACTAGAACCATACAGTATGATGGAATAGAACCAAGTCAATGCAAAAGTAGATATCTCTGTCAAGTGGCATACCCGGAAAGTTTGTAGGAAACACCTTTGGAAACTTTCTCACTATCGGAACTGAATCTATGGAAGGCACCTCGGCACTAAAATCAATGATATAAGCCAAATACGCTAAACTCCTTTTCTCGACCATACGCCGAGCCTTCACATATGAAATAACCCTTCTAGTGGAGTGACCAGGAGTCCCTGTCCACTCCAATCAAGGCAAACCCAACATGGCTAATGTCACACTCTTGGTGTGACAATCCAAGATAGAATGATATGGTTACGACAAAAATCCATTCTCAAAATCGCGTTAAATTCCACCATATTAAGCAACAGAAGGTCAACCCTAGTCTCATAGCTCCCGGTAGTGACCAAACAAGAATGATAGAACTGGTCCACCACGATAGAATCCCCAACGGGCATAGATACATAAACTGGAGTACTCAAAGAATCACGAGACATATACAAATATGAAGCAAATTAGGATGACATATACGAGTAAGTAGAACCGGGATCAAATAAAACGGATGTATCTCTATGGAAAATCGGAATAATACATGTGATGACCGCATCAGGCGACTCTGCCTTAGGTCTAGCTGGGAATGCATAGCAGCGGGGCTAAGCCCCACCAATCTGACATCCACATCTTGGACGGCCTCTCACTGACTGGCCTCCACCTCTAGTTGTCTGACCTCCATCTCTGGCTGCTTGGCCCGCCTCTAGCTGGCTGAGCGGGCATCGGAGCAACCGCTGTCGGAATTATGGCACGGGTACCCTATTGTGTTATACTGCTCTGAAGCCTTAGACAGTACCTCATGATATGATCCATACCTCCACACTCAAAGCATTCTCTCTGCTGACGTGGCTGTTGAATCTAGGATTGACCCTGACGATCCGAATAACCACTACGATAGCTTCGAATTAGTGGTGCATTGATGGGAGCTGAAGGTGCACTGTATGATAGCTGCTCAGGACGAGACCCAAAAGAATCATGACTACTCGAAGCACCATGTAATGCTTGAAGCGCTGACTGAACTAGCTTTATAGGATAGCCTCTACCAAATGAATCCCTGCCTCTAGAAGAGGCACCACTGAACCCACCAAAATGACGAGGCTTCTTCTCAGATGCTACCTCTCTACCCTGGACATGAATCCTCTCGATCCACCTGGCAATCTCCAGAACCCGACTAAAAGAAATATTATCCTCAGTCTCGTTGGCCATCTATATCTAATGCCGTAAGTAAGACCATCTTTTAACCTCAGCACACTCTCCCTCTTTGTAGGGATCACGATAACTGCATGGCGGGATAAATCCACAAATCTAGTCTTGTACTAAGTAATAGTCATGCTACCCTACTAAAGGCGCTCAAACTGACTGCGGAAGTCCACTCTCTGAGTGAAGGGGATGAACTTACCTAAGAATAGATGTAAGAACCAAGGCCAAGTGAGAGGAGGTGAACCTGCTGGTCTGCCCTGTACTACTTCTGCGACCACCTCTTAGCAGAGCCATGCATCTAAAATATTTTGAAGTCAAATCCGTTGGACTCCATTATACCCATGTTGCACAAAACCTTATGGCAACGGTCCAAGAAATCCCGGGGCTCCTCAGAAGGTGTGCCACCAAAGCGAGTGGGAAATAACTTTTTGAATTTGTCTAACCTCTTCAGCCTCTCAACTAACATTGCGGGTCCTTCCTCGGATTGTGTAGCAATAACGGGATGAGCTTCCCTAACTGGTAGAATTGCTGGGGTCTGATATCCGTAAGCCATCTGCTCTGGAGTGTGAGTAGTAGGAGTCTGGGCTCCTCCCCCAGCCTGAGAAATGGCTGGTGCTATAGGGATCATACCGGCCTGGGCCACACTTTCCATAAGGCCAACCAGGCGGACTAGGGCGTCCTGAGTATTGGGGGTAGCAATGAACCCCTCTGGGACCTCATTTGGTCCAACTGATGCAGCTGGAACAAAGATCTCCTCATCCTGCTCAATTTGAAGCTCAACAAAAGCTGTTGCTGCACATGCTCTAGGATGAGCTCTGCCTCTATCTCTGGCCCTACCTCGGCCCCGGCCTCTTCCCCTGGTAGTGGTTGCAGCTTGAGGCCCCGGATCCTGATCGGCTATGGATGTTGTATGTGTCCTCACCATCTGGAAGAGATTAAAAGAAGAATGATTCAAACTTCAGCAACAGAATAAAGTCGCACGATAGAGAAAGAAAGAAAGTTAAAATTTCATAAAGCCTTATAGCCTCTAGAATATAAATACAGATGTCTCTGTACCGATCCTCAAGACTCAACTAAGCTTGCTTGTGACACGCGAGACCTAGGAAACCTGGCATTCTAATACCAACTTGTCACAATCCAAAATCCCAATGACAAGGCCGTGATGGCGCCTAACATCCGCTTGTTAGGAAAGATGACTCTAGTTAACCACTTAATCAACTTTAACAAATTAAAAGTAATAATTAAGAATATAAGTCTGAAATACTCATAATATTATAATCTAAAACTAACTCGGTATACGCTGCACTTAGAAATTGATGTTAAGAGTACATAAGCTGCTAAAAGTACTACAAATAAGGTCCGAAATAAAATACAGTTGTCCAAATGAAATAAATAGTATAAAAGCTAAGAAGGGAATTTTAGGTCCGAGCAAGTCTCCACTAAACATCAACGGAACCAACGCTAGAATTTGAACAAGAAATGCCGAGCCTAATCTCGACGAAGTTGTAACGACCCGAACACCGTTTTTCTTTCTAGATCCCTGTTCCCCTATTTAAGACTCCCCTTATGTGCTTTAATTATTTTATGACTTGTGGGGATGATTGGTTTGGTTTTGGAAGAGTTCGGGTTGAATTTGCAACACTTAGTTCCTTAATAGGGGCCTAAAAAGGCCAAGTTTGACTTGAGTCAACATTTTGAGTAAATGATCTTGGAACCGAGATTTGATGGTTCTAATAAGTTCGTATGATGATTTTGGACTTGGGCGTGTGTTCGAATCAAGTTTCGGGTGATCCGGAAGCGTTTCAGCGCTTAATGTTAAAAGTTGGCACCTTGAAGGTTTTAGAGTTTTTTTTTAAAAAATTTGGTTTGAAGAAGAATTTGGTGTTATCGATGTCCGTTTCGGATTCGGAGCCTTGGAATAAGTTCTTACAGTTAAGTCCAAATTGCAAAAATTGCTCGTACTAGTTGTTGTCGATCAATTTTGAACCTAATATTAATTTATTTATACTTAATCATTTACAACAAATTTGTTGAAAATATTTTCTAATCAATAATATCTATTTTTATATAAATTAATTAATAATGTTAAAATCAATAATTGTAACGACCCGACCGGTCGTTTTGAGTATTGTAACCCAGTTTCCCTATTTATTGCTTATTCTACGTTCCTTCATTGTTATGTGACTTTCCTAGGTGGTTGGTTTGGTTCTGGGAATGAATTGGGACACTTAGTCCCAAGGTTGGAAGTCTAAGTTGAAAGAGTTGATCGGATGTTGACTTATGTGTAAATGACTTCAGAATGGAGTTTTGATAGTTCTGATAGCTCTATATGGTGATTTTTGACTTAGGAGTGTGTCCGGATATCGATTTGGAGGTCCATAGATGATTTTGGCTTGAATTGGTGAAAGTTGGAAAAGTTGAAGTAAGGAAAGTTGAGAAGTTTGACCAAGAGTTGACTTTGTAGTTACTGGGCTCGGATTTTGGTTCTGAAAGTTATAATAGATCCGTTGTGTCAATTATGAGTTGTGTGCAAAATTGAAGGTCAATCGGTGGTTGTTTGATAGGTGTCGACATTGATTGTAGAAGTTGAAAATCTATTAGTTTCATTAGGCTTGAATTGGGGTGTAATTCATGTTTCGATGTTGTATTATGTGATTTGAGGCTTCGACTAAGTTCATATCTTATTTTTTGTTGGTAGCTTTGGATGGGTTCCCGAGGGGCCTCGGGTGAGATTCAAATTGAAAATGGTTTAAAATTTAGACTTAGAGGGATGCTGTTGTTGCTAATGTCTGGTGTCATCACACCTACGGAGGGAGTGGCAGTAGGCGTGGTCACGCAATTGCAGGTTAGACGTCGCAGGAGCGAATTTTGGGGAGGTGGCCTAAGAGCGAAGGTGCGAAGGTGCGAAGGTGCGAAAAAGATTCTGCACCTACGAGGTCGCAAATGCGGAAGAGTGGTCATGTTTGCACGAAATAATTGATTTTGCTTCATTTTAAATGTTTTTGCAGGTGAAAAATTTTTATTAAGAAATTTCTGAATAATTTGGTCCCAGGTTATGATTGAGCCTCTTGGCAGACTTCGCAACCATATTTTGGCTTCACCTTTTATTGAAAAAGGAAAAAGTCGCAACCTGATAGCGTCTGTTCTGACTCCATTATACCTGTAAATTTTAACTAATTCAAGAAAATCAATTAAATGGGTGTGGGGATCTTCACTGGAATCACCAGTAAATTGAGACGATTGTTGAATAGTTTGAATCAACCTGTGCGAATTTCAAAGTTATTTGCTGCAATTGGTGGTCTCCTTACACTTGATTCTCCTTTAAAATGATCTGGCATTGCTTAATCTCTTAGTATTCTATCACGTCGTGGTGCCACTTCATCAAACTGTTTATCTCTTGGGCTCACAAATCTCATACCAATCAGCCCAAACAATGATACATGATGTAACGATAAATAGCAACGGAGACTAAGATATGATATACAATTTAAGAAAATAAATCAACATCAGAAATGACCTCAAAGGGTCCAACAAAATAAGCATATAGCCTAAACATGATTTCTAACATGCATTGCAGCTCAATTACTTTAACGGGTAGGGGTTACATGAATAGCAACAAGGTTTTGATAACTACACAGTACAACAGAATTGACCGAGTCACAATTACCACAGTGCACGCCCAGATGCCCGTCACCTAGCATGTGCGTCACCTCAACACCAACCACATAACATGTATTTCAGGGTCATACTCTCAAAATCAAGTTTAGAAGTGTTACTTACCTCAAACTGCGTAAATCTCTACTCCAACAAACTCTTGCCTCGCGAATCATCCTTCGAATGACTCAAATCTAGCCACAAACAACTTAGTACGATCAATACAAGCTATAGGAATCAATCCCATACAATAAAGCTAAGTTCTTTAACAAAAATCAAAAGGCAAACCCAAAAAGTCAACCTCGAGCCCACGTCTTGGAATCTAACAAAATTTACAAAATCAGAACACTCATTAAACAAAGAGTCCAACCATATCAAAATCATCCAATTCCGACCACAAATTGCCTATCAAATCCCCAAAATTCAGTCTATGAAGTTTCACAAACTTTCCAACTCAAAACACTAACTAAATGACAAAACAACAATGGATTCACGTATAATAGCCAAATCCGAGTTAGAAACACGTACCTGGATGATTTCCTTGAAAATCCCTTTAAACATCGTCACAAATCGAGCTGGTCAAAATATGAAGAATGAATGAAAAACCCTCGAACTCACTATTTCTATCCAGCGATTCTCGCTTTTGCAGACCAATAGTCGCTTCTACGGCTCGTACCTGCGGAAAATCCATTACAGGTGCGGCTTCAACTCAAGCCCAACAGTCTCCGCTTCTGCAGTCTGAAAAGTGCACCTGCACTCACGCTTCTACGGGCAAAGAGCGCTTCTGCACACACCCGCCTGCGGACAAGGTCCGCTTCTGTGCCCCTAGGTTATCCTGGCCAATTCCACTTCTGTAACCTGATAAGTGCATTTTACTTGATTTTTAAACATATAATTTCTTTTTAAGAACACAAAAAATAATCATATTTCTTCCATACTTTTGTCTAAATCATGCAGGAAAGGTTGAAGAAGGATTGGTCCAAGAGCGAGAAGATTACAGAGGAAAAAGTAAAAAAACGGACAAGCTAAAGCAGAGTAAAATATGGCGCTAAATAAAGACATTGTATAAATGTGATCTACCATGACAAAGGACAACCAACTCAAAACCTTCTACAACAAACTATAATTGATCCATAACTAACCTACAACATAAGCTCATAACCAAGCATAACAAGGCCACAACCAGCCATGACAAGTTCATATCCAGAAGTGTATTGAAAACTTTGCCATGGCTTGCCTATAAAAAGAGGCATCAACCGAAAAATCAAGGAAGCCGGGAAAAAAAGCTTAGAAGTGTACTATCCAATTCAAGTTTTAAGCAAAAAGTTGTTTCCTTTCTCTTTCTTCTTTAGTTTCTCTTCTTTTTCATCTTTTAGCCATTATATTGGCTTCGTCCCTAGTTCCAAATAAATTATAGTATCAGCAATTACTCTAGTTCCTGTTTTTAATTAAATAGGGAAAATATTCTTCTTGAATATTTCTTTCTATTTTCTTATTTAATTGGCAAGAATATTTTCGTTGTCGATATTAGCTCCAATATGAAGTAACTTTTCTTATGTTGGGAGGATGAAAGATCTTAATATTTCTATATAATAATAGATGTTATTCTATAATTTCACATGCTTGAGCTAAATTTTATTTTATGTTAATCAGCTTTATCGATAGATGTTCATATTTATGTAGTGATATCTATCTATATTATGTTATAATGAACTCTACATTTATTTGTAATCGAGAGAGGCAAATACTGTGGTGATCTATTATACAAGTAGGGTAACCGAAAGGGACTTGCTAGAAAGAGCATTTTTCAGTTCAAGCTTTTATTTCTAGTCTTTAATATTACTATTTTGATGATTAATTTGTATAACCGAAAGGAGTGCAACTAATTGTTCAACTTAAGTAAAAATATATAAGTGTAATCGTGAGAGGCATATATACGTTCGGGAGAAATAGAAATTAAGAAATAAATATATCTACTATATGATAGACATATTAAGTGAAGTAAGGATCCCAACATCTTTTTATATTTGTTAAACAAAAAAAAAATCTCCACTGCTTCATATACGCATTTTTAGTTAGTTAATTCACAACTCAACCCTTTCTAATTATCTTAAATAGTAATTAAAACAAGATACATCTGTAGAATAGATTAACCTATCTCTGTGGGTTTGACATCTTTCTATACTATTATTTGATAGAGTACGAGTCAAAATTATATATACACTAGACACTCGTCAAATTTTTGGCGCCGTTTCCATGATTGACAGCGTCTACTACAGATCAATTGTTTTACTACTAATTTGAGATTTTTTTTATTGTCTAATTATTTTGACTTTTGTGCAAAAATTTCTGACGTAGAGATGTAATATTCCTCATGTTAGCATACTTGGCATATTTTACTAGTATTGAGCCTAAACTGTTGAACTTGAAAGCATGTCTACTTTTCTGTGTTGTGTATAACTGATTATGAGATTTCACAGAGTTATTACTGTCATTTCCTGTCATATCTATGCCGTTATTATCTGGATTTGGACTGTGCCTATCTGAGCTTGTCACTGCTTTCAACCCAAGGTTACTCCTTTTACATATTGAGTACATTGGGTCGGTTGTGTTCATACTATACTCTACACTTTGTGTGCAGATCCAGGTACATCTGGACTCGGTGGTTGCTAGACTTGGAGCATTATCTGCTTGGAGATATTTGAGGTAGTTACTTTGACGTCCGCAGACCTCGACTCTCCTTCCTTTCAATTATTTAGCAATGTTCTATCTTTCCATATAGTTGTGTTAGAATTTTTCGACGATGTAGACATTTAGTAGCTTATGTACTCAATGACACTCGAAATTTGGGAAATTTTGTATTGGAGTCGCAGTTATGGTTATTGGTCAATTATGAGGCTTCTCACTATTAAATTTATTACATCATGCTTTTAAATTAGAATGCATGGTTATTTTGTGGTTGTCGACTTGCCTAGTACCGTGATAGGCACCATCATGACATGTTGAGATTTGAGTCGTGACAAGTTGGTATCAGAGCCTAGGTTACATAGGTCTCACGAGTCATGAGCAAGTTTAGTAGAGTCTTGAGCATCTATACGAGACGTCTGTACTTATCTTTGGAGAGCAGTGTAGTGGGAGTTAGGCACATAGGTTGAGTTGAGTACAACATTCCACCCCCAGAAGGATGGGCAGTCCGAGGGCACCATTCAGATATTGGAGGATATGCTATGCGCTTGTGTCATGGAATTTAGGGTTTCTTGGGATCAGTTTATGCCGCTTGCAGAGTTTACCTACAACAACAACTACCTATCAAGTATTCAGATGGCTCCGTATGAGGCCTTGTATAGGAGGCGGTGTCGGTCTCCGGTTGGTTGGTTTGAGCCGGACGAGGCTAGGCTATTGGGTACTAACTTAGTTCAGGATGCTTTGGAAAAGGTTAAGTTGATTCAGGATTGGCTTTTCATGGAACAGTCTAGACAGAAGAGTTACGCCGATCGTAATGTTCGTGATGTTGCTTACATGATGGGAGAGAAGGTATTACTCAGAGTTTCACCCATGAAGGGTGTTATGAGGTTCGGGAAGAAGCACAAGTTGAGCCCTCAGTATATTGGCCTTTTTAAGGTGCTTGAGAGGATTGCAGAGGTGGCTTACATGCTTGCATTGTCACCTAGTCTATCGAGTGTTCACCTAGTGTTTCATGTTTCCATGCTCTGAAAGTATTTTGGTGATCTTTCTCATGTTTTGGACTTCAGTACAGTTTAGTGATATGGAGATTTGACTTATGATGTGGAGCCGATAGCCATTTTGGATTGGCAGGTTCAAAAGTTGAGGTCTAAGAATATAGCTTCAGTGAAGGTGTAGTGGAGAGGTCAGCTAGTCGAGGAGGCTACTTGGGAAATCGAGGGGGAGATGCGGAGCAGCTGTCGACACCTATCTGAGACCCTATGTATGATTCTAGACCCGTTCGAGGATGAACGTTTGCTTAAGAGGGGGAGAATGTAACAACTCGGCCGATCATTTTGAGTATTGTAGCCCCGTTCACCTATTATTTCTTATTCTATGTTCGTTTGTTGTTATATGACTTGTCGGGGTGGTTGGTTTGGTTCCGGAGATGTTTCAGAATGAATTGGGACACTTAGTCCCAAGGTTGGAACCCTAAGTTGAAAGAGTTGGCCGAATATTGACTTATGTGTAAATGACTCCAGAATAGAGTTTTGATGGTTCTGATAGCTCCGTGTGGTGATTTTGGACTTAGGAGTGTGTCCGAATATTGATTTGGAGGTCCGTATTTTGGTTTGAATTGACGAAAGTTGAAAAAGTTGAAGTTAGGAGAGTTGAGAAGTTTGACCGAGAGTTGACTTCATGGTCTCGGCATCGAATGTAGAAGTTGGAAATCCATTTGTTACATTAGGCTTGAATTGGAGCGCGATTCGTGTTTTTGATATTGTTTGATGTGATTTGAGGCTTCGACTAAATTCGTATCATGTTACAGGACTTATTGGTAGGTTTGGATGGGATCCCAAGGGCCTCGGGTGAGATTTGGATTGAAAACCTATTGAAATTTTGACATAGAGGGATGCTGTTGCTGATTTCTAGTGTCATCGCACTTGCGGAGGGAGTGGCCGCAGGTGCGGTCACGCAGGTGCAGGTGAGACGTCGCAAGAGAGAATTTTGGAAAGGTGGCTTGTGAGCACAGATGCGAGGAAGATTTCGCACCTACGAGGTCGCAGATGTGGAAGAGTGGTCACAGAAGCGGAATTGGCCAGGATGACCTGGGGGAACAGAAGGGGACCTTGTCCGCAGGCGCGTGAGTGCAGAAGCGCTCTTTGACCGCAGAAGCAGGAGGGCAAGTGCGGTTTTTGGACAACAGATTCGGAGGCAGTCTGGCTTGAGTTGAAGCCGCATCTGCGATGGATTTTCCACAGGTGCGGAGCCACAGAAGCGGTTGTTGCTCTGCAAAAGCGAGAATCGCTGGGTAGAAATAGTAAGTTCGAGGGTTTCTCATTCATTCTTCATCTTTTGACCTAGAGAGCTTGCTTTGCAGCGATATTTAGTGGGATTTTCAAAGAAATCATCGGATAAGTGATTCTAACTCGGATTTGGCTATTATACGTGAATCCATCGTTGTTTTATTATTTAATTAGTGTTTTGAGATGGAAAATTTGGAAAATATTTGTGAAACTCCATAGATCGAATTTTAGGGATTTGAAAGGCGATTTGTTGTCGGAATTGGATGATTTTTGTATGGTTGGACTTGTTGTTTAATGGGTGTTCGAATTTTTTAATTTTTTGGATTTCGAGACCCCAGCCCGGGGTTGGCTTTTTGGGTTGACCTTTTGACTTTTTTTAATGAACTTAGCTTTATCGTATGTGATTGATTCATATAGCTTGTATTGATAGTATTAAGTTGTTTATGGCTAGATTCGAGTCGCTCAGAGGCCGATTCGCGATGCAAGGGCTTGTTGGAGTTGAGAGTTGCGCAGTTTGAGGTAAGTAACACTTCTAAACTTAGTTCTGAGGGTATTAATCCCTGAAATACGTGTTATGTGGTTAGTGTTGAGGTGACGCACATGAAAGGTGATGGTGTGTAGGCGTGCACCGTGGCAATTGTGACATGATTAGTTCTGTGGTACTGTGTAGCTATCAAAACCTTGTTACCATTCATGTAATCCCTACGTGTTAGAGTAATTGAGCTGCAATCCATGTTAGAAATCATGTTTAGGCTATATGCTTACTTTATTAGGACCTACTGAGGTCATTTATACTGTTGATTTATTTGCTTAAATTGCAATTATGTACTCAACCACATCCATAATCTGCATATCATATCTCAGTCTCTGTTGCTATTTATTTTTACATCATGTATCATTGTTTGGGCTGATTGGCATGAGATTTGGGAGCCCGAGAGACTGGAGAGATTGATGATAAAGTGAGGCTGAGGGCCTGATCGTGAGTGATATTTATGGGATCGGGTTGCAACAGGCTTTATTGATTAATGACGAGATTGGGCTGCACGCAGCAGCATACCATGTTGCCTCCGGAGTTTGACATACCAGAAGTGGGCACATATACCATTGAGTGCTGAGGGCGAGTGCTGAGTGATTGAGAATGTTGAGTGATTGGGAGTGCTGAGTGACTGAGCGTGCTGAGTAAGGTTGAATACTCCGAGAGCATGGATATATGAGTTTATCACTGTGTTGCATTATAGGTGACATGCATATTTGATATGTAGACATAGAGATGTAATATTCCTCTTGTTAGATGTACTTGGCATATTTTACCAGTATTGAGCCTAAACTGTTGAATTTGAAAGCATGTCTATCTTTCTGCATAGTGTACAACTGATTATGAGATTTCACGGAGTTATTAATGTCATTTACCTGTCATATCTGTCCCGTTATTATCTGGATTTGGACTGGACCTATCTGAGCTTGTCACTGCTTTCAGCCCAAGGTTAGTCCTGTTACTTATTTAGTACATTGGGTTGGTTGTACTCATACTACACTCTGCACTTCGTGTGCAGATCGAGGTAAATCTAGACCCGGTGGTTGCTAGACTTGGAGCTTTATCTACTTAGACACTTTTGAGGTAGCTACTTTGACATCCACAAACCTCGACCCTCCTTCTTTTCCGTTATTTAACACCGTTCTATCTTTCCAGATAGTTGTATTAGAAGTTTTTTACTATGTAGACATTTAGTAGCTCATGTACTCAGTGACTCTCAGATTTTGAGAAATTTTGTATTCGAGTGGCAGTTATGCTTATCGGTTATTTATGAGGTTTCTCACTGTTAAATTTATTACATCATGCTATTATATTAAAATGAATGGTTATTTTGTGGTTGTCGGCTTGCCTAGTACCGTGATAGATGGCATGACGACATGTTGAGATTTGGATCGTGACAATAATTTAGTATTATATAATAATAAATATATTACTCTTGCTATTTTGAGACTATTAAAATAACCTTTATATTCATTACATAAGTCTTATAATTAATTTTTAAAAAGTTATAAATAATTATAGTAAGTTAGCCTACTATTTCAAAGTAACCCGAAATTAGTGTCATAAATTGGATAATAAGATATTTTAATAATTAATTAATTAATTATAATAATTAATAGTGTATCTGATGATTATAATTTCTATTATATTTTACTGATATTAATTAAGTTTAATTAAATTAATTTTAAAGAGGTTAAAGGCTAAATGGTTACAATTACAATTGCCCAATTAAATACAAAATGGCTATTTGTAAATCAGAAAAACACCAGCCCAATTATCCTTTCGACTCAGTCCAAATGACCCCTCTATTCCACATTTGCAATCCGTGTCACCCTTTATGAACCAATCAAAACTCATCACATCACCCGTCTCCACCACTCAAAAAGAAGCACACATCCATCTGAGTCATTAATTCATTTTATCAACAACCCATATTTTAACTCGTTTTTCCTTTAATTTTAGTGCTGGCCAAGTCTAATCCCCGCAGTTGAAACACGAAGATCCAAGGGCCCTCATATTTTCTCAATTAAAATATTTTAACCCTTGAATTATCAGGACCGTTGATCAAAATATCCAACGGACTAGATCATTCCCATCCTTCATAACACTAGAGACGACCCAACCTTACCCCAAAACCCTAATCGTTTCCCCTTGACCCAGCCGCCTCTCTTTCCCAAAACTCTCTATAATCTCTCAACCCCCCTCGCCCATCAATCCCAAATCCTTGCACAGATTCACAAAATTAAACCTCATAACACTCAATCTATTACTTACACCCACCGATTCGAAATTCCACAGATTCCACGAATCCACGGATTATTTTCGTTTTCATCACTAGATTCAAAATTCCCAATTCTGATACCCTAGGCTCAAAGATACAAACTGTCTGATTCCTTCTTCATTCTTTCGAATCAAGCATGCATGCTATCCATCTTGTCCATATACTGTGAATCCTGCTACTTTCTTTCCATTTCCACCGATAAAATTAAGCATCCCCAATTATGAAACCATAGACCAAAAAATGAAACCTCAAATCGTCTGAGCTATCTTATGCCTTTCAAACCGGAGCAGACGAGGAGCTTCTTCAGAGTTTCATCATGAAGATTTTGTACCCACAGGCCAAACGCAGTGACCTCTAGGTTTCTGAGCTTTGTCCAATGAGTTTTGCCTTCAATAGTCAAATTCTCTCCTCTCAGGTAAAAATCCTTACTGATTTCCCTCTATGTCTCAGATATTCACTCGCTTGCTTGCATCATCCCGTCTTCGTCACTTTCCACTACCTAGGTTCAAATCTGTCCCTAAGGCATTAAATGCCACTATAATCTCAATGCTCTCAGCTAGCAGAGCTAACACACAAAAATAACCTAATACGAAGTACTCAATAACTTGCAGTTTCAATAAAAAAAAAATGTAGGTTTTTAACTGAGTCTCATCTTTTCTCTTTCCGATTCTGAGTTCTGGTAATTGTTTGAGCTTTGCTTCCTAAACGGCTAAGCAAAATCCTTATTTGGTTTGGTGCTCAAAGGAAGGTCAGTATACTTTGACCCTTTTCTCTCTTTTAATTGTGTAATTAAAATCATATCTACTCTGTTATGTTCTGCTAATTAACTCTGCTTATGATATGTTGTCATTAGTTTATTTCTGCTCAATATGTGTTGTTACTAGTCCATAATCGACCACTATATTTTGGTACTATCTTTTTAATAGTTTGAAACTAAGTCAATGCTAATCGACCACTTTTGTAATCCTGATGTATATGTCTCTAAGTTGAATAAGCTATATGTTGTTAAACTTCTGTGGGTAATAAAGAACCTGAATGATTCTATACACTTGTTTGACTTTAGACTTTTTCTGATGATTTTACTATGGTCTTCATTGATTTTGCCTTAGTATTATTTGATTGTATTATACACCTGAAGTTGTTTGCCCAATAGACTTTACTATAATGGTTATGACAACTTAAGGATAAATATAAGTTTGTCATTATAGTTAAAGTATATCAGCTTATGATATTTGAGTTGACCTCTTTCTTCTAATGTGCTTCTATGATCTTGTAACTCATGAAAGATCATTGTCAAGTTTTCCTGTCAACTTTCATAACTATTTGATCACATCTGTATAAGATAATGCCCTGAAGAAACTAGATTAAGTTCTTATGAGCTTTCTGCAGTTAGTCTTGTATCCTATCAGTTGCTATCCACCTAGCTTAAGCTATGCCCAGAAATTTGACTGAAGTTGCATCTATTATGGTTGAGTATTATCTGATGGGTTGGTATTGATAAAGTTCATTATGTTAGACTAATACACTTAACTTGTATAACTGAACCATGCCTACTGAACCAAGTAATTGCGTAAGACAAGTAAAAGCGGTTAACTAACAACATATAAAAGAAATAAGCAAATAAAGCCGAACAATAAATGAAGGCATGGCTACATGGAAACATATAGCAAATTGAAATATGTAACGAAGGAAGGCATGAATCTAACAAGTAAAGGCAAGTAGCAATTAAACATGGAACGAATGACAACATAGAATTAAAGAATGCATAGCAATAAGGAAAATAGTGCAATTAAGTAGCCCGCCTCGCATGCTTAACCCATGACAACACATATACACATGCAATCTTGCATATACGTCGTCCCTACACACAAATCAAGTAGCAAATAGGCCAAACAAGTCCTAATTTTCTCATGTCAAAGTTCACCACGATACTTACATCTTTCCTGAATCAAATCAACAATCAACCACGACTCTTCCTTTAGAACAAGCCTCCGAACCAACCGAATCTAGTCAAATATCATTCAAACAATCAAAAACAAGCTTTAGAAACTATCCATGAATGAAAAATGTTCAATCTTTAACTAAATTTAAACAGTCAATAAAAGTCAACCCCGAGCCCACATGGTCAAAATCCAAGATTCGAACCAAATCCTGATTGCACATTCACCCCCGAGCCCGGTTATGTGATTTGTTTCAAAACCCGACCTCAATGCAAGGTCTAAATCTCAATTTGTATAAAATTCCTAAATTCTATCCAAAATCCCTATTTTCTACCTTAAATTCTGTGATGTTAAGATTCATGAAATATTAATTGAAATTGATTGAAAACTAGTTAAAATTGCTTACCAATGAATTTGAGAAAAAAATTCTCTTTAAAAATTGCCTCTAGAGAGTTTAGGGTTAAAAAATAGTGTAAAATAAGCTATGTCCTGATTAATCCAACTTTTACCTAGTTGCAGGTTCACAATTTCAATGCTCGCAATTGCAGAGTCGCAAATGTGACACACCAACCACAATTACGGTTACCCAGCCTTCGCAAATGCGACTCCTTCTTCGTAAATGCAAAGTGCCCCAATCCCAGCAACCTTCGCAAATGCGATCCCTTGACCGCAAAATCGATGCTCGCAAGTGCGAAATCTACAGGCTACACCAGCAACAGCTGGTGCTTAGTTCTACCGAAACACTCCAAAACTTATTTGGAACTCACCTGATCCCTTAGGGCTCCAATCCTAACATGCACACAAGTGTAACAGTATCATATAAACTCGCTCGCTAACTCAAATCATCAAAAGAACATCAAATATCATGAATCGATCATTAACACTAAAAATTCCAACTTAAAGTCAACTTTTGCCAATTTTTACATAATGCGCCGAAATGCGCTCGGATCACCCGGGACCCTAACTGAACGTGCGTAAAAGTCCAGAAATATCATACGAACTTATCGGAATCGTCAAAATATTGATCCGAGGTTGGTACTTAAAATGATGACCATGGTCAACTCTAGCCTCATTTAAGTAAAAAATCACTTTTTCTTTAAAATTTCACATGTAAACTTTTTCGAAAAATGATACGTACCACGCACGTAAGTCATAAATCATCAAAATAAGATACGAGAGATCTCGAAACACAAAAAAATGAGTTAGTACTCAAAACGACCTATCGGATCATCACAAAAAGCTTCTCATTAAGGGTAAAAGGAAAAATTGAAGAAAAATTCAAATAAAGAAATATATTATTTTTTTAAAATGAAATAATAAGGAAAATATGTCACATAAATTGAAACAGATGGAGTACTACTCTAGGCATCTACAAGAATCCAAATCAATTAAATTGGTCGCAAATCTCATCATTCTGTTTTTGAGCAAAATATATCTTTAGTAAATAAATAACCACACTAACACCGATCCACCATAGGATCCAAATTATGTTGAATGTTAAACCTCATATTCTCTTTGCTAAATTGTTTTACACCTTTTTGAGAATCAAAAGCATACTATAGGATTTAGTACTCGAAAATGAAGAGTATAATTACTGGATTCAACCTGTCAACTTAGCGTTACCGACATGAAATATATATGTATAATGTAAGAACGTAAAGATTAAACTCATAAAATTAAAATTTTAAATCCATAATTTATGTGATTATTCACTCGACAAAATAGAGTTAAAAGGAACGCAAAGGGTCTATATGCAATAGAATTTAGTGTTTTTCCCCTTTACATATGTTTACACTGGACCAAATGGATCTTACTCTTTTAACTAGATCTTACCTGGCTCCAGTTGTAAAATATACAAATTAGAATAACTTGGACTTGAAAACAAAATTCATCAAGCATAGATATTTTATTTGAAAAGAAACCACGAAATTTTATTAGATTAAAACATACATTAGAATAAATCAATCAGGAAATATATTTGTAATGAATCATTTGAATTTTCATCTTTCATATTTTTCTTTTTATGTAGAAATTAAGCTAAGCACATTTGCAGTGACAGACATGCTTATTTCCCTCTAATTTGCAAGCTCCTCCGAGCTCACAGTCACTGACACAAAAAGTCCAACATTTGCCATCATTTTCTGGATTATCATCTACACCAGGTACACATGAACCAAGCTCTGGGTGATCCATGCAACACTTTGCTGCATCAGCTATATTCTTGCAACCTACAAAACAACAACAATATATTATATATGTAAATATACACATATGTATGTGCGTGCGTACATGCATATCTGGATTTTTGCTAACTAATGTTTAAAATGTCTTAAGAAGTCTTACTATTTGAAGATGTACATGATCTTGTGCTTGAATAATATAAAAAATCTCAGCCCTTTGAATAAAGAAATTTTAGCTCTAAATGAATATAAATTCCTGCGTTTTAGTATCACTTGAATTACGAAAAATTGAGAGCAGCACAATTAAGCACATTTTTTGTGCAAACCAAAGATCTATTACATAAAAGAATTAAAAGTAAAGTATCAAATAACATTGAGATATTAAAAGGCACGAACAGAAGTACCTATAGAAAGTATAAGGAGTGTGAAAAGAAGAACTGAAACACTCTTGATAGCCATGCTTATAGAACAATTAATTTTCAGAGTTGGGTATATCAATCCTACTGAGAGCATCCTATTAATTTATAATGCTAGAAATGACCAGAGGTCTTTATATTCTATATTACATGCATCCTTATTAGATTAGTATCATAATTAACTAGCTTATAGAAAAGAAAGTAGCGCCGATTTGCTTCCCATCTTACGGAAAAAGATAAGGTAAGAGACTAGAATATTTAGTGAAATGCAAGGAATGATATACTATCTCATAATACCGTTTCTATATTGGTCCTAACATTTGGAGATTACAATCATATGTTAGTAAGAGCCTACTTGGTTAATATGGAAGCTTATTATGATCATGTAAGTATGTTGTTGTGACCACTTTTTCCGTGGGAATAATATTCAATTACGAACTGGAAAAATAATATTCTATTATATATGAGTTTTGAACATATTTGGTAGAATTAGCAAATATGAATTATGATTACTAAATGGTATTCAAGCATGAATTTAATCTGCTTGCTTAATCTGAGATACTTTGTTTTAATCTTGTTAGTGCTCGAGATAATCCCAAACTAATGTGTGTTGTGGGTCTGATTAAGAAATAATTAAGATCATCGAGCTGTATATAACAATTTTCCCAAAATCCAAACTTCCAAAACATTCCTTGTAAGACATAACTCGATGTGAGGGAGTTGAGCTCTCTGATGTCTAATCATTAATGTTACTCGATGTTAGGGAGTTGAGCTCTCTGATGTCTAATCATTAATGTTTATGATAGAGATCAATGAGTTAGGTAATTAAAAGTAGCTAATAATATCACGACCCAAATTTTCAACTGACGAGATTGTAATGGCGCCTAACACCGCTTCCTAGACAAGTCAACACAGAGCAAAAAAAATACCAAAGAATAGCAATAATTGACTGATCAACAAGATAATAAGAACAGTAAAAGCAACTCGAAAGTGAATAAAATAAGTCTGAAACTTTTACTAGCGTTCAACCCTCCCAAGATGTGGAGTCAAAAGTACGTGAGCTTCTAGAGTTTTCGATATACCTACTCTAAAAAAAAATAAAACGTTGTCCGAAAAAAATGAAAACAGTGCTATAGAAATAAAAAAATGACTCAAGGCCTGCGAACGGGATGCAGGTCTACCTCGAATCACATGCCCATATTTGCTAAGCAACTCTCATGACTCTGATGGTACCGATATTTGGATCTGCACAAGAAGTACAGAAGTATGGTATAAGTGCAACCGACCCAATATACTCTGTAAGTGTCGAGCCTAACCCCGGCGAGATAGTGAAGAGGCTAAGACAAGACACCTACAATGTACTTGTACAGTTATATATCAAGAAGTAATAAAACAATAGATAGAGTATCAGATATAACCACAGAATAATGACAAATGAAAGTTAAAACAAGTACATAGGTAGCATAAAACGGAAACACAAAGTAAGTGCTACAGAGTAAGCCTCTTTCAAAAGTAAATAAAGAAACTACAAAGCCAAGTCCACATTTCAAAATATCAAAGTAAAGAGTAATGAAATCAACAAAATTGCACGGCATCACCCTTCGTGCTTTTATACTAATCCTCACATAATAAAATAATAATAAAGCACAGAAACACCCATTGCATATCTGATCACGTACAATTCACACCCCAATTAAAAAAATATAAAATGGTCGTTATAATAATAAACCCAACGCGAGTTGGGGTCGAATTCACAAGGAGTTTAGAATGGGTGTTGAGGTAAATACTTAAGAAAGAAACTCGAAACAGCTAGATTTAGCTTTCAAACAAAAGTGGGTAACAATTCTTCTAAATTAAACTAATAAGAAATTTAACTAACTAATGAACAAGTAATGATTGAAATATTTGTTTGAAGTTTTATCAAATAGAAAAAAGCCTAGGGTTGTAACCTTAACCTATATATAAACCTAATGGGTTGAGTAAATCTATGCTTGCTTGGTAGATCGGGGTTTGTTATAACTCTCAATACACAAGTACTCACTCAAGACTTCTCGGTTAAAGAGGGATTATGCCCTATTGGCTCTCTCAACTCCAAATAGATAGCAATCAAAGCAATTGAATATGAGTCCAAGTAAGATTATCCCTATCTCTAGTTCTAATCATTTAATTAAACTAATCGACAGTTCAACTAGCTCAATTTCTTGTTAGCCAAATTTTT
This sequence comes from Nicotiana obtusifolia, assembly GCA_002018475.1. NCBI lineage: Eukaryota > Viridiplantae > Streptophyta > Magnoliopsida > Solanales > Solanaceae > Nicotiana > Nicotiana obtusifolia. Next base: position 144,950 of record MCJB01052808.1, on the reverse strand, counting down.
CTAGACTAAATTTCTTTTTCTCAAGTAAGAACAAAGTCAAATCTAGCTACTTATAGCAATGGACATAGAAAAATAAAAAGAAGAAGAAATTAAAGACATAAAACTAATTTAATGGAAAAGTAATTGATCCTCTCTAATTGTAGTTCAAAGTTTTCCAAATAGATAAGAATAACTACCTGCTGCTACAATACAAAAAGATTTCCTAAAATAGTATTTTCGTCTATTTATAGTGCTCCAAAATTCCTAACGTTAATACCCTTCAGAGGGTTCCGCAGCCATACTTTAACATCTGTGGTCCGCACTTTGCTGGGTTACTGCAGCAAGTGTTTTCAGTTGGAAGAGTTTTGCGGCCGCACATCAGCTTCTGTGGCCGCACTTCAGCTTCTGCGGCCGCCCTGAATAGCTGCGGGCCGTACTTTAAGGAGGCTTCAGACTTTATTCGGTTGCATCATCTCTGATCTTTCATGCTTGTCAGTGCAAACCTGTTTTGCAGACCATGTGCGACGGCACTTTTTTCTTTGCACACCGCACTTTGGCCAAAATTCCTTGAAGCTCCAGTTCCTCTTTTGCAGTCGCATTTCATCTTATGCGGGCCGCATTTGCTTTTGCAGCCGCAGATAGAATTTTTCGGACCACACTATTCTTCACATTTTTCCTCTTTGCTGATTGTCACGACCCAAATTTCCCTCCGTAGGATATCGTGACGGCACCTAGTCTCTAAGACTAGATAAGCCTAACACTTACTGAATTAAAGACATAATTTAACCAGAACAACTACGAAGCATGAAACTGAAATTTCAATAGTAAAACCAATGGTCCTAAGTGCAATACAATACCCCAAAACCGAGAGTACAAGTTATAAGCTCTACTGAGTTTGCTCGAAAATCCCTAAATATAATTATTCGGAATAAAATTAAACAGTACAAGTACAATCAGAAGGTGACTCCGAGGCCTGCGAACGCAACGACAAGTTTACCTTCAGTCTCCACAGTAATGCTCGACTAGCTAGCTAATAATCAAGAATAACCGAGGCACCTGGATCTGCAAAAAAATGTGCAGAAGCGTAGTATGAGTATACCACAGCGGTACGCAGCAAGTATCAAGACTAACCTCGGTGGAGTAGTGACAAGGGACAGTCAAGATACCCACTGGACTGAACACCTGAACAAGTATAATGTAGAACTAACAGTGAACAGTATCAATATCAACCTAGCATGATGACAATAATAACACAATATTTGTAATAGGGACTAAAAGCGACAGTTAGCAATGAGACACAACAGGTAATAATACTGTAAAGTAAGCCGAACACTGTTCAAATCCGGTGAAAATAAATAAAGAAAAATAAGTGACGACTCAATAGGAACAACCGCTTTTACACCAGGTTTATCCAAGAATTCCACAAGGTACCAAACTTCAAAATCACAAATCACGGGTCCCAATTCGTGAACCCTAATCACTTGGCATCTTGTGCCTGCATTACAATTCATAACAGCACGGACGAATCACGTGCCAAGGGAGTGACAACATGATATCCGCACGTACCACTCACGTGCCAACAATAACAATGACTCATAACCGTACAGACAACTCTCACACAGAAGGAAAGTAAATGAGAGTACAGATAAAAGTTAATAACATCAGGATTAATCTTCTTAAACCGATATGGGTGATTAAATTACCTGTATGCTTGTGCAAGTGTCCTACCGCAATTCAAGTCAACTAGTAAGAGTAGAGAATGTGAATGGCACATAAGAAATGATCACCACAAAGTGCATAGTGTAATAAAGACAATAATAAAATTGAAACAACGAATAGTACAATAAGATTAGCTATACAAAACTAAGCAAATAGTGCAACACGGAGAAAGACAATTAATAGTATGCTAAAAAAAATGACAATCAAAGACAAGTACAAATGAATGGGAAAATGTCAACAAGAGTCATTGCCGAGGCACCACCTCGTAGTCTCAAATCAGAAAATGAATCACAACCTTTTCTTATATCACCGCGAGAGCCTTTACATTTAGTGTTGAAAATTAATTTTCTTGAAATAGCACCCCGTGTTTTAGCCCATCTTATCACACCGCATGGCTTCTAATAGTTTCCCTACTAGCCACGCTTATCAAGCCCACCTTATCTCACCGCATGCGTTTCAACACCAAAACCTTATACCACCGCATGTGTATTAATAATAATAACAGCACGGCAAAAACCTCGTGTTAACACCATAACAATAGCACGGCAGAAACCTCGTACAAACACCCCAACAATCCTTTCAATAATAACACGTGTGCCAAAACATAAAAACTCAATAAAATGACTTTCACAATATGTGCCTATATACCATAACATTTCCTCAAATAGTTTCAATATCACAACCACGCACCCTTGGCTTAACAACACTGAATACAACAGCAACAACAACAATAACACTAGAATACGGCAAGTAAATCAACCCAGAAACTTCAGAACACAAAGAAACAGTGGAACGAGCTCAAAAAGAAAGACACAACATGGAATAATGGTCTCAACAAGAATAGCTCACCAAGGAAGAGATAATGTGTAGGAATAATTCCATAAAAGTGCAATTCGACGATAAAAGAGATAACATGAATCAATGATTCCAAATAAGGATAAGTCAACAATGAAAAGGGATAACAAAACCTCATTTAAGGTTGAGAAATTAAGGAAGAGATACAACAAATTCAATTAAGGATAAACAATTATGGAAAATATAATAATAACTTCAATTAAGGATAGACAATTACGAAAAAGATAATAATAACTTCAATTAAGGATACGCAATTACGGAAAGGATAGCATTGCAATAAAAGAGGCAACACTTCAGGTAAGGCAAATAAGAGTTTAATCAGCAATAAGGGTAGAACATGAAATAATAAATTTCAAATAAGACACGTAAGGGTGAATTTAGTAAATGAGGGATTTAACATGACAAAACAACTCCATATCTAATGAACTTAAGAACCTAAGAGCCCTAAACAGTCAATTTTCAACAAATAAGCCCGAGCACGTACTCGTCACCTCGCGTACACAGCTTTCACATGACAGAATTAGCACAAATGACTCAAATCCTAATGGATAGTTCCCCCACACAAAGTTAGGTAAGATATTTACCTCAAAGAAGCTAGACCGATACTCTAAAATGACCTTCTCGAGTGAAACAACCTCCGGACGGCTCACATCTATCCAAAATAACTTCAAATCATAAATAAAAGTCATAGGAAACAATTCTGGATAATAAAGCTTCGATTTATAAACAAAACAAAAAAGTCAACCTAAAAATCAACCCACGGGCCCGCACCTCGGAACCCGACAACATTCACAAAATCTGAACACCCGTTCAATAACGAGTTCAACCATACCAAAATTATCCATTTACGAGATCAAATCGCCCTTCAAATCTTTATTTTACATTTTTGGAAAGATTTTACGAAATTTCACATTTTCTTCCTTTCAATTCACTGATTTAAAGATGTAAATAAGTATGAAATCATGAAATGTAATCATTTTCATATAGAGAACACTTACCAAAATCAAACTCGTGAAGAATCCTTCCAAAATCGCTCAAAATCAAGGCTTCAAACTCAAAAATGGACAAAAATGCCAAAGCCTTGAAAATATGTGATTTTGCCAGGTTTTTCGCATTTGCAAACAGAAACGCCGCATCTGCGACCTCGTATTTGCGAGAAAAGGTTCGCATTTGTGAACCCAACTAGCCAGCCCAGCGGCCGCACCTGCGCAAGAATGAGTCGCACCTGCGACTCCGCAGAAGCGCACAAACAGCCGCAGAAGCGGACATCTTCGCATTTGCGATCAATGGGCCGCAAAAGCCGCCATCGTATCTGCAACAAAAACTCCGCAAAAGCGAAGCTTCCTCTCAGGCATCAACATTGCAGTAGCGGCAGAAACTTCTTAGAAGCAGCTCCGCATCTGTGATTAAACCTCCGCAGATGCGGATACACCAGAACACTACCTAACAGCCTTAACCAAGAATTTCCAAAACGATCCAAACCTCGTCTAAAACTCATCCAAGCCACTCGCAACCCCATCCTAATATACCAACAAATTCCATAACACAATGCGGACCTACTCGAGGCCTCAAATCACATCAAACGACATCGAAGCTATGAATCGCACCTTGAATCGAACTTATGAACTTTTAAATCTTCCAACTTCCAAAACTCGTGCCGAAACATATTAAATCAACTCGAAATGACGTCAAATTTTGCATGCAAGTCCCAAATGACATAACGGAGCTAATCCAACTCTCGGAATCGCAATCCGAGCCTGATATCAACAAAGTCAACTTCCGGTCAAACCTCTTAACCTTCTAAAACTTCAACATTTCAATTTTCACCAAAATGCATTACAGACCTGCAAATCAAAACCCGAACGCACGTCTAAGTCCAAAAACACCATACAAAGTTATTGGAATCATCAAAACACTATTTCGGTCCGCTTAAGCTTCTAAAACAAAAAATCCTTCTTCCAATTAAATCCTGAATCATCCAAAATCCGAACTCGACCACGGAAGCAAGCCATACACATAATACGAAGCTGCTCGAGACCTTACGCCGCTGAACGGGACACTAATGCTCAAAACGACCGGTCGGGTCGTTACACTAATCTTAACTAGAACAGCTCCTCTTTGAGTCATATTTCTTCATTGAGCTCACATTTTCTAGCACACCTGCAATTCACCCGTTTTCATTAGATTCAGAGACAAAAATCATTACTTTCGGACTAAAAACTAAAGCAAGAAGGTACTAATAAGTAGTTAAAATCAACACTTATAAATATCCTCACGTTCACTCAAGCAATAATATCAATATGCAAATACAGCACGAAAACACCCTTCGTGCAAATCACTCTTCCTCACAAGCACCGCAACACCCTTTGTGCATTTCACTCTTTTTCACCAAGCAATCACAAAGAACATAATACCAAGCGAGGTGGAAGAAAATTTAACATTTACAATAGTATTTGAATACAACTCCTCATATGAGAATCTTACAACAATTAGTGCCAACAACCAATCAACAAATTCCACGATCTCAACACAAAATATCACAATAATCTCAGCGTAAGTAAGTAACATGAATATGAGTAATTAAAGAACTAAACAATCTATCTAAAGCATGGAAGATATAATGCACAAATAACATAGCAAAAATAAGGCTAATTCTACCTGTATGATTATCCCATAGCCAATGCGAATACACTTGTCACCTTACAGATAAGCCTCCCCCAACACATAGTTTACATAGCAAATAGACTCAATTCTACCTTATTTCCTCCTAATAAAGGTTAACCAAGACTCATACCTCTTTTTGGAACACAATCACAATCCAACACGGCGTTTCCTTTAGAACAAGCCTCCAAACCAACCGAATCTAGTCAAATATTATCCAAACAAGTCAAAACAAGCTTTAGAAACTACCCTCAAATGAAAAATATTCAATCTTTAACATAATTTCAAAAGTCAATAAAAAAGTCAACCCGGGTCCACGTGGTCGAAATCCGAAATTAAGACCAAACCTCGATTACCCGTTCACCCTCGAACCCGAATATGTAATTTGTTTCAAAATACAACCTTGATTCGATGTCTAAATCTCAATTTTACAAAATGCCTCAATTCTATCCAAAACCCCCCAATTTCTACTTTGAAATTCCTATATTTGATGATGAAATTCATGAAAAAGTAATGCAAATTGAACAAAAATAACTTAAGATTACTAACCTATGAATTTGGGAAGAAATTGCTCTTCAAAAATTGCCTCTATGGAGTCTAGGGTTCAAAAATGGTGTAAAATGAGATAAGTCTCGAAATCCGAACAATTTACCCAACTGCAGATATCACAATTGCAAACTCTTGTTCGCAAAAGCGAACCACTGTTAGTAAAAGCGAACAGCTTCCGAGACCTTCAGTTATCGCAATTGCGACTAAAACTTCGCATTTGTGAAGCGCCCACCTATCACAAAAGTGATCCTGTCTTTGCATTTGTGAAGATCTCCAGCCTAGTGTTGAGCTGCAAATGTGATGCCCTCCAGCTTGCAAATGCGACAAATGCTTCGCAATTGCGAAGCATACCTGCCCCTGCCTAATATCGCAATTGTGAGCCTGACTTCGTAAAAGCGAAGCTCGCATTTGCGAACAGGTCTTCGCATTTGCGAGACCTACAGATCAATTAACACCAGAAGTTGTGTTAAGCTAAAAACCAATCTGCAACGCATCCAAAACTCACCCGAGCTCCTCCAGATCAATCTGGATATTCAGAAAAGTGTAATAACATCATATAAACTTGCTCGCAATTCTCAACTCATCAAAATAACATCAAATATCAAGAATTGGTCATTAAAACTCAAGCTTTTGAAGTGTAAAACTCATTTTTTTAATTTTTTACATAATGCGCCGAAACGGCCTCGGGTCACCTAGGACCTCAACAATATGCGATAAGTCCAAAATCATCATACGAACCTACCAAAATTGTCAAAACATTTATCCAAGGTCGTTTACCAAAGTACTTCCGAAGCATGGAAACGTGAAATACCGGATGTATGCCTACTAGGCTAGGAGGCAATTCAAGTCTATAAGCAGCCTCCCTAACTCTATCCAAAATCTCAAACAAGCCAATGAACCTTGAGCTCAACGTGCCCTTCTTCCAAATCGCATCACGCCCTTCATAGGTAAAACATGGAGAAGAACATTCTCACCCTCCATGTAAGCCACATCTCAAACCTTCTGGTCTACATAACTATTTTGCCTGGACTGAGATCTACGAAGCCGATCCTGAGTTACTTTCACCTTTTCCAAAGCATCACGAACTAAATCTATGCCCAAAAATCTAGTCTCATGGGGATCAAACCAACCAATCGGAGAACGAAATCACCTCCCATATAAGGCCTCGCACGGAGCCATCTGGATGCTCGACTGATAGCTTTTGTTGTACGCGAACTCCGCTAGAGGTAAAAACTAGTCCCACTGGACCTCGAAATTCATAGAGCATAACCGTGGCATGTCCTCCTAAATATGAATAGTATGCTTAGATTGTTCGTCCGTCTGAGGATGAAATGCGGTACTCAGCTCGACTTGCGTGCCCAACTCACGCTGCACAGCTCTCCAAAAGCGTGATGTGAACTGCATACTTTGGTCTGAAATGATAGAAATGGGCATACCGTGCAGGCGGATAATCTCCCGAATGTAAATCTAAGCCAACTGCTTCAAAGAATAAGAAGTCTTCACCGGATTAAATTGAGTGGACTTAGTTAACAGGTCCACAATAACCAAAATAGCATCATACTTTCTCAAGGACTGTGATAAGCCTACCACAAAGTTCATAGTGATGTGATCCCATTTCCGCTCTGGTATCACCAATTTCTCAGTCAATCCACCTGGTTTCAAATGTTCATACTTCACCTGTTGACAATTTAAACACCAACAGACATGTCCATTAATATCTTTCTTCATCTTTCGCCACCAATAGTGTTGCTTCAGTAACGTTACATCTTCGTGACACTCGGGTGAATAGGATACCGTGGACTACAAGCCTTGAATCTGCATAACACCATCATCCCCAATCACAACCTCCTTGGAACCACCCCGTTGCATCATGTCTTTCAACACCAATAAATGAGGATTATCAAACTAGCGAGACTTGATGCGCTCCAACAATGATATTGGGCCACAACACAAGCAAGGACCCTACTAGATTCTGAAACATCCAACCTCACGAACCGGTTGGCCAAAGCCTGAACATCTATGGCTAATAGCCTCTCTGCTGTCGGTAAAAATGCCAAATTATCCATGCTCTCCACCTTCCTACTCAAGGAGTCGGCTACCACTTTGGCCTTCCCTGGATGATATAACATAGTGATATCATAGTCTTAAAAAAACTCTAACCATCTCCGCTACCTCCAATTAAGACCTTCTGCTTGAATAGATGCTGAAGACTCTGATGGTTGGTATAGACCTCACATGGAACGCTATAGAGATAGTGCTTCCAAATCTTGAACACGTCAACAATAGTTGCTAACTCCAAATCTTGCAGAGGGTAATTCTTCTCATGAACCTTCAACTAGACACTTATGCAATCACCCTACCATCCTGTATCAATATTGTACCAACTCCAATACACGATGCATCACAATACATGGTGTAAGATCCCGAACTTGTGGGCAACACCAACACTAGGCTGTAATCAAGGTATTCTTAAGCTTCTGGAACCTCTCCTCATACGCGTCAGACTATCTGAAAAGAGCACCCTTCTGAGTCAACTTGGTCAACAAGGCTGAGATAGATAAAAACCCTCCACGAACTGGCAATAGTAACCTGCCAAACCCAAGAAGCTCTAAATATCTGTAGCTAAAGTAGGTCTATGCCAGTTTTGAACTGCCTCAATCTTCTTAAGATCCACCCGATAACCTTGGAAGACACAACATGTAACGACTTGGCCGGTCATTTTGTATGTTGTATCCCTGTTACCCTCCTTATTGCCTATTATATGTTCATTTATAGTTCTGAGACTTTCCAGGATGGTTGGATTGGTTTCGGGAAAGTTTCAGGGTGAATTGGGACACTTAGTTCCAAAGTTGGAAGCATAAGTTAAAATAGTTGACCGGAGTTTGACGTTTGTGTAGTCGACTTAGGAAAGGTGATTTAATGGTATCAATAGCTTCGTATAGTGATTTGGACTTAGGCGTGTGTCCAAATGTTGATTTGGAGGTCTATAGGTTGTTTCGGCTTGAATTGGCGAAAGTTGAAAAGTTTGAAGGTTTGGAAAGTAGATAGGTTTGATCGAGGGTTGAATTTATTGATATCGGGCTTGGATTGTGATTCCAGGAGTTGGTATAGGTCCGTTGTGTCATTTCGTAATTGCATGAGAAATTTGAGGTCATTCAGAATTTTTTAGGCTTGTTCTGCACAAGTTTTGAATTTGAAAATGTTCATTAGTTCATAAGGCTTGAACTGAAGTGCGATTCATAGTTTTGATGTTGTTTTGTGTGATTTGAGGCTTCGAGCAGGTTCGTCTTATGTTTTGGTATTGGTTAGTGTGTTTGGACGGGATCCTAGGGAACTCGGGTGTGATTCAGATAGGATATGGACCATTCTGCGTTGTTTTTGGACTGTTGATGTCTCAGGTCTGATTTTCTTCTTCGCGTTCGCGACATGGCGGTCGCATTCGTGAAGGGTTATAAGGGCTAGGTAGTCACCCTTCTTTGCGCTCACGATGGAGCTCCGCATTCGCGAAGCAGCCAAGTGCTAGGAGGGGCTTAGCCTACAGGTTTGCAAGGCCCAGGCCGTGTTCAAAAGGCTTGGACGTTTGCTTCAACGTGTTCGCCAGATGGAGGACGAGAATGTGAATGCCTTTTTTGGGCAGATCATTTTTGGTCTGTGCGAACGCGATGAGAGTCCCGCATTCGCGATGTATAGCACCTGGCAGACTATATAGTACTCTATTTCGAGGGTTTGAGTTATTATATCATATTTTGAGTTGTAGAGCTCAGATTTGGGTGATTTTCGAGGTGGTTTTCATGATTTGGATTGAGGTAAGTGTTTTTTACTCGGATTTTTCCATATTCATTTTTATCATTAAATTAGAAATTTTGAATTGGAAAATTGGGGAATTTTATTAAAAACTTTCCTCAAGTATAAAATGAGGATTTGACGGTCGATCTGAGCTCAGAATTGGGTGATTTAGTTATGGTTGGACTAGTATCGGAATGGATGTTCAGAATTTATTAGTTTGGTCAGCTTTCGAGGTGCAGGCCTAGGTTGACTTTTTGACTTGACTTTTTGAGTTGACTTTTTAGTTTTCATTAAAGATTGAATCTTTATTATTCGGAATTGCTTCCTATGGCTTTTATTTATGATATTAAGTTATTTTAACTAGACTCGAGCCGTCCAGAGTTGGATTTGCATGGGAAGGACTTATTAGTGGATTGATTTAGCTTGTTTGATGTAAGTGTCTTGCCTAATTTTATGTGGGGGACTACCCCTTAGAATTTGGATTGATTGTACTATCTGAATTATGTGGAAGACGTGTGAGATGACGAGTGTGTACACGGACTTTTATGTGAAAATTTACAAATTTAGACTCTTAGGTTAATCATAAGCATTTAATTTAAAGTTGTTATCATTTGTTCTATATTTTGTGTCAAGCTTATTCTTACATGCCTCAATAGAAATTGTCATTACATATTCTAGTTTTCATTGTCGAGGTTGCTCTTATATGCATTTATTGGTGGTTGTTGTTACATGCCATTCTTTCTGTTGTTGAGTTATTCTCATGCATTTACTCGTAGTTGCTATTTCATGCTATCTCTTGCATTGTTAAGCTTATGTTTTGCACTTGAATTGGAAGTTGCCCTCTCATAGAGATACCTTCATTTGTGGAGTTATTGAAGTAGTAGTTGTGAGAGATATTAATGCATTGTGGTTGAAGTTTTTGATTATTGGGATATCTTTCCTTGTTAAGTTGTTTTGCATTCATTTGTTGTTATTGAAGTTGTAGTTGTGAGGGGTTTCATGAGATTTCTTGAGGTAATCCACTTTTGGCCGTTTTTATCTAATTATATTGATTACCCATTGAATTTTCCCCATGAATTTGGTGTTTTTGAGGTGAAAATTGGGGATTTTTGACCCATGTATTGGAAAGTAAAAATTACAGGTTTTGGTGACAATTTGGTGTCGACATTTGGTAATGTTGGTATGATTGGACCCGTGGTTGAGTGGGTGTTCGGATTTTGTTAATTTTGTCGGAATCCGAGATATGGGCTCGAGTTTGAATTTTTGAGTTGACTTTTTGACTTTTGCTTAAGAACTTAGCTTTATCATATGGAATTGATTCCTATAGCTTGTGTTGATTGTATCGAGTTGCTTGTGGCTAGATTTGAGGCGTTCAGAGGCCGATTCGCGAGGCAAAGGCTTATTGGAGAAGAGATGTGCACGGTTTGAAGTAAGTAACACTTCTAAATTTGGTTCTGAGGGTATGAATCCCTGAATTACGTGTTATGTGATCGGTGTTGAGGTGACGCACATGCTAGGTGACGGGAGTATGGGCATGCACCGCAGAAATTGTGACTTAGTCGATTCTGTGGAACTGTGTAGTCATCTTATATGTATAGTATTAGCGTACTCTTCATGTGTTAGAGGAATTGAGCTGTGATTCTTGTTAGAAATCATGCTTAGGCTTTATGCTGATATTGATGGGACCCGTAGAGGTCGTTTTGCTGTTGAATTAGTTGCTTAATTTGTAATCCCGTACTCATTCACATCTATCAATTGCATATCATATCTCAGTCTCTGTTACGATTTATTGATACATCATACTATCATTGTTTGGGCTGGTTGTCATGATATTTGTGAGCCCGAGAGATTGGAGAGATTGATCACTGAGTGAGGCCGAGGGCCTGATTGTGAGTGATGTTTATTGATTCATGCCATGATTGGCTTATTTTAGTTCTTAGGCAGGATCCGCCTCTTCAAAGTATGACTTACCAGCAATGAGCACAGGTGCCTACTGAGTGCGAGTACCGAGTGCGAATGCCGAGCGCGAGTGCCTATCAATTGGGAGGACTGAGCGACTGGGAGGACTGAGTGAATTGATACTCCGAGAGTATGCATATGATTTTATCACTGTGTGGCATTCAATTGGCATGCATAATTGACATGTAGATATAATGATGTATCATTCATCATTTCTGTCACACTTGGCATATTTTACCGTATTGATCTTAAACTAATAAACTTTAAAGCATGTCTACATTTCTGTACTGTTAAATCCTGTATTTGAATTGTACCTGCTGAGCTCGTCACTGCTTTCAGCCCAAGGTTAGTCCTGTTACTTATTGAGTACATTGGGTCGGTTGTACTCATACTACACTCTGCACTTCGTGTGCAGATCCCAATACTTCTGGGTACGGCGGCTGCTATCTTTGGAGTTTTCTATTGGAGACTATCGAGGTAGCTGCTTTGGCGTCCGCAGACCTTGACTCTCCTTCTTTTTCAATTATTTATACTGTTCTATCTTTCTAGACAGTGTTTTAGCAGTTAGACTATGTTTTCATTTATATGCATATACTCAGTAACACCCGGATTTTGGGGGATTTTGTATTGAGTCGCGATATTTTCTTATCAGTTAATTATGAGATTTACTATTTAAGCTTATTTCAGTATGTTTTAAATTAAAGATGCATGTTTATATGGGAGTTATCGGCTTGCCTAGTATTTTGATTGGCACTGTCACGACATGTGAGATTTGGGTCGTGATAGTTGTATTAGAGATTCTCAGTATATTTCGATAGAGCTTATAAATCAGTTCCACCGGTTTTGGGATATTGTTGTTGTTGTACCGTTTTGATTTCATTATGATAGTTATTAGTTTAGTTTATCATCTTAGATGTTAATTCTACTAAATTCTCAATGTATGTTAGGCTTTCCTAGTCTAGAGACTAGGTGCCATCACGACATCCTAAGGTGAAAATTTGGGGTCGTGACACAACATGACCCAAAAAGTCAATTGAGTCTAACCAGAACTCACACTTCGAACACTTGGCGTACAGCTGACAATCCTTCAAAGTCTGAAGTAAAATTTTGTAGGTGCTGCTCATGCTCCTCTCTAATGTGAGAGTAAACCAAAATAAAATAAATAAAGACAATCATGAAGGAATCCAATTAAGGCTTGAACACTAGGTTCATCAACTCAATGAAGGTTGTTGGAGCATTAGTCAAGCCAAATGACATTACCACGAACTCGTAATGACCATAACGAGTCCTAAAACTGTCTTAGGGACATTAGATGCCACATTATTCACCTGATGGTAGCCAGATCTCAAAATCAATCTTGAAAAACACCTTGGCACCCTGAAGCTGGTCAAATAAATCATCAATCCTAGGCAACGGATCCTTGTTCTTGATAGTGACCTTGTTCAACTACCGATAATCTATGCACATTCTTATTGATCCGTCCCTTTTCTTAACAAACAACATGGGCGCACCCCAAGGTGAAACACTCGATCTAATAAACCCCTTGTCGACAAATCTTGCAACTGATCCTCCAATCTTTTAACTCAATTGGTGTCATAAGATACGGTGGAATAGAAATAGGTTAATTGCCCGGAACCAAATTAATGCAAAGTCAATATCCCCATCGGGTGGCATATCCACCAAATCTATAGGAAACACCTCTGGAAACTCACTCACAATTTGTACCGAATCCATAGAGGGAACCTCTGCACTAGAATAATGGATATAAGCCAAATACCCCAGATACCCCTTCTCCACCATACGTCGAGCCTTCAAATATGAAATCACTCTCCTAGTGGAGTGACCACGGGTCTCTCTCCACTCAAATCTAGGCGACCCCGGCATGGCCAAAGTCACAATCTTGGCATGAAAATCCAAGATAGTGTGATATGGGAACAACCATACCATATAAAATATGACCTTAAAATCAACCATATTTAATATAAAAGATCAACTATAGTATCAAAATCATCAATAGTGACAACATACTACCTGTATACCCTATCAACTATATAGAATCTCTAACTGGGACTATATTCATAATCATTGTGGCTGCCTGAAGTACCATAGGTGACTTGTAGAGCTGAATAAATCGTCTTGATAGGATGGACTCTACCAAAGTAACCCATACCTCCAAACGAGGCACCACTAACCCTCCAAAATGATGGGGCCTAGTGTAAGGGGTCATCTCCCTAGCCTGGCATGTGATGCTCTCGATCCTCCTGGCGATCTCCACTACCCGAGTAAAAGAAATCTCAGACTCGGTCTCTCTATCCATCTAAAGTCTAATGCCATAGCTACATGGCGTGATAAATTCACAAATCTAATCTCATATTGAGTAACGATCATGCTGCCCTACTGAAGGCACTCGAACTGACTGCGAAGCTCATCTCTCTGAGTGAAGGGAATGAACTTCTCTAAGAACAATTGCGAGAATTGAGCCCATGTAAGAGGAGGAGCCTGCTGGTGTCACGACCCGAAATCCCAGCCGCGGGGTCGTGATGGTGCCTAACATTCACTTGTTAGGCAAGCCAAAGTTAGCTAATTACTCAATAATTTTAATAACTTATAACAGAGTAATGATAATTACCAATTGATAAACTCATAAATGAACAAAGTATTTACATTAATAATACAGTACTAAACTACTCCCAGAAATATGGAGTCACAAGTACATGAGCAACTAGAATACTACGAATACAGTCTGAAATAAAGTACAACTGTCTGAAACTAGATAATCATTAAAACATGATACAAGGGGACTTCAGGGACTGCGAACGTCGAGCAACTCTACCTCAAGTCTCCTATAGAAGTCGAATCCGATCAGTCTCAGCTACGCGCCGCTAGGACCAACACTTGGATCTGCACAAGAAGTGCAGAAGTATAGCATGAGTACAACTGACCCCATGTACTCGGTAAATGCCGAGCCTAACCTCGACAAAGTAATGGCGAGGCTATGACGAGACATTCACAGTAAAACGAATAATAATAACAAGATACAAAAATAGAAGTAAAGCAGTAAACTCATAAAAACACACCCGAAGGTAAATACCATAGGGCCCCAGAATAACATATTTTCAAATCTTATATCACAAAACTGAGATAAAACTCTACAACCACAAATAACTATATATCAACTCTGTTGCGGCGGGCAACCTATTCCCAACACTTAACACAATAATTGTTAGAGCGTGCAAACCGACCCCAACATTTAGCACAATAACAGTTGCAGCGTGCAACCCGATCCCAATATCATATCATATCATTATCTGTTGTGGCGTGCAACCCTATCCCAACATCAATTCATTTCAATATCGTTACAGTGTGCAACTCGTTCCCAATATCAATCATTAACATAGCAACTTAACACCACTAGTTACGTAATCTCAACACAAAATGGAAATGAAATGAGCCGAACATTAAGGTACTACCAGCACAAATGGAGAATAGCCATTACCTCGTAATCCCAAACCTTGGCAAAACATTAATAGAGGAATAGCCAAATGGAGTAACATAATAAAGTGCATCAAGTAATATAAGGACAATAAAATCAAGTGAAACATGAGAAAACGAAAAATATACAATTAATGCAAGTAGGAAAATGCAGCAGATAAGCAGATATTGAGTGAAAATGAACAAATTGAAACAAGTAACATTTAAATAACAAATATCAAGTAAAGCATGGATAACAAGTAAGAAAATGTAGCAATTAAAGCATGTAATATGAGATAACATGGAACAAATGAAGACATGGAAGTAAATAGCCAACCCTGCATGCTTTAATCCCATGATGGTGCATATACACTCGTCACATCGTATGTACGTTGTTTCCCCACGTGTTTCACATAACAAGTAGACCAACAAGTCCTAATTCCCTCAAGTCAAAATTAGACACGACACTTACCTCTTTGCACAACTAACTCAACAATCAACCATGGCTTTTCCTTCCGACAAAGCCTCCAAACCAACCAAATCTAGCCAAATATCATTCAAACAATTCAAAATAAGCTTTAGAAACTACCCACGAATGAAAAAGGTTCAATCTTTGATGAATTTGAAAAAGTCAGCCCCGGGCCAGCTAGGTCAAAATCCGAGATCCGAACCAAAATCTGATTACCCATTCCCCCCCAGCCCCATCATGTGATTTGTTTCGAAATCCTACCTCAATTTAAGGTCAAAATTTTAATTTTATAAAATTCTCAAATTCTACCCAAATCCTAATTTCTACCATGAAAATCCTAGATTTGATGTTAAAACTCATGAAAATTAAAGGGAAAGTGAAAGAAAGTGGATTTGAGTTGCTTAAAATGAATTTGGAAAGAAGAAGTTCTTCAAAAATCACTTCTAAAATGTTTTGGGTTGAGAAATTGTGAAAAATGAACCAAGTCCCCTTTTTCCCTGTTTTTACCTAGCTATAAGTGTCATATTTGCGAACTCTTATCCACAAATGTGATGCCCGCAATTGCAACACACTGATCGCAAATGCGATCAATGCATCAGGCCCATCATGGTTTCAAATGCGGCATTTAGTTCACAAATGCAAACTACCCCCCATCGCAATTGCGCACTAAAACTTTGCAAATGCGAAGCTCACTCCCGGGACACTATGCCGCAAATGCGACTCTTAGATCGCAAATGCAGTCTCAGCTTGGTTCGCAAATGCAAACTATTCTTTTCAAAAGCGAAGTTCCAGCCCTCCAGCCTGCTAGCAAATGCGATAGTGTGACTGCAAAAGTGAGAATCGCAGTTGCAGGACAGACCTCGCAATTGCGAGATCTGCAACAGACACCAGCAATTGGAATTACACCGGCAGTTGCAATATCATCCAAACGCATCTGTAGTTCACCTAAAACTCACCCGAGTCCCTCGAGCTCCAAACCAAACATGCACAAAAGTGTAATAACATCCTACAAACTTTCTCGCTACCTCAAATCATCAAAATAACATCAAATAACAAGAATCGATCTTCAAAACTCATGATTTTCAATACTCATTTTCAAAATTATTCACATAACGAACCGAAATGCACTCAGTTCACCCCGAACCCCAATCAAAAGTGTGTACAAGTCCAGAAATATCATACGAACCTACCGGAATCGTCAAAACATCGATCAGAGGTCGTATACCAAGAATGTTGACTATGGTCAACTCAAGTCCCATTTAAATCCTAAAAACACTTTTTCTTCAAAATTTTATGTAAAACCTTGCCGACAAATGACACAGACCACGCATACAAATATAAAAATATCAAATGAAGCTTATAGTTGTCTCGAAACACAAAATAAAGGCTAATACTCAAAACGATCTATCGGGTCGTCACAGCTGGCCTGCCTTGAACATACACTCGCCACCACCTCTTGACAGAACCATGCATCTGAAATACTGTGAAATCAACTCTGTTGGACTCCACTATACCCATGTTGCACAAATCTCATAGCAATGGTCCAAAAAATCCTAGAGGCCCTCAGAAGGTGTGCCACTAAAGTGAGGGGGATACAACTGGGTGAACTTGTCCAATCTCTTCAGCTTATCCGCTGACATAGTAGGTTTTTCCTCGAGCTGTGTAGCAAAAACAGGTTGAATCGCCCCAACTGGTAGAACTGCTGAGGTCTGATAACCGTCACTCATCTACTCTAGAGTATGAGTAGCGGGAGTTTGGGCTCCTCCCCCAGCTGGAGAAATGGCTAGTGCAACAGGAAACACACTGGCCTGGGCCATACTCATATGAGGCCAACCATGCTAACTCAGGCGTCCTGAAGAACAAGGGTTGCAATGAACCCCTATGGGACCAGAGCTGGTGCTACTGGCTTGGTCGGAACAGGGATCTCATCATCCTGCTCTACCTGAGGCTCGACAATGAGTGCAGCTACGCGTGCTCTAGGCTGAGCTCCACTCTACCACTAGCTCTACCTCAACCCCGGCCCCTACCCCTGATAGCGGCTACAGTTTGGGGCTCGGCCTCCTAATCAGCTGTGGATGAGGTACGCATTCTCACCATCAATGAAAGAATAAGAGAAGAATTATTCAAACTTAGTGATAGAACAAAGTCGCACGATAGAATAAGAAAGAAAAGTTCCCTAAAGCCTTATAGCCTCTAGAAAATAAGTACAAACGTCTTCATACCGATCCTCAAGACTCTACTAAGTTTTCTCATGACTCGTGGGACCTATGCAACCTAGTGCTCTGATACCAACTTGTCACGATCCAAAATGCTAACCAACCGGGGTCGTGATGATGCCTAACACCGCTTGTTAGGCAAGCCAACACACAGCAGAAAAATATGAAACCATAGCAATAATTGACTCATCAGCAAGATAATAAGAAAAGTAGTAGAAACTCGAAAGTGAACAAGATAAGTCTAAAAACCCCACTACCATTCAACCCTCCCGAGATTTGGAGTCACAAGTACATGAGAATCTAGAGTTTTCTACATACATTATTCAGAAAGAAATACAACACTGTCCGAAACAAAATGGAAATAATATAATAGAAATAAGAAGATGGCTCAAGGCCTATGAACGAAATGTAGCTCTACCTCGAATCACTTGCCTGGTATTTGCTAAGCACCTCTAGGTATGCCACTGGTACCGATATCCGAATCTACGAAAGAAGTGCAGAAGTATAGTATGAGTACAACCGACCAAGTATACTCAATAAGTATTGAGCCTAATCCCGATGAGGTAGTGACGAGGCTGAGACAGACGCCTACAATAAACCTGTGCAGTTATATATCACAAGTAATAAAATAACAAGTAAATAATAAAAGTATAACAACGAGTTGGGGACATATGAAAAGCATAAAAATTACACGAGTAAAGGGACAACAAACAGAAACATAAAGTAATGTATCACTAAGTAAACCTCTTTCCAAAGTAAATAACGAAGCTGCTAGCCAAGTCTATATTTCAAATATCAATTAAAGAGCAGTGAAATCAACAAAAATGCACGGTATCAGCTTGCGTGCTTTTACTCTCATCCTTACATAATAATGTAAAACTAATTGCATGGCGTCACCCTTCATACTTTTATGTTCATCCGCACATAATAAAATAATAATCAAACACGGAAACACCCTTCGTGCATATCTTCACGTTCTCAAAAAATAATATCAATATGTAAATAAGGCACAGAAACAACCATCGTGCACAATCACTCTTCCTAAAAAGCACGGCAACACCCTTCGTGTATTTAACTCTTCCTCACCAAGCAATCACAAACAACAAAATACCAAGCAAGGTGGGAAGCAAATTCAATATCAATAATACTATTTGAACACAACTCGTCATATGAGAATCTTTCAACAATTAGTGCCAACAACCAATCAAAAATTTTCACGATCTCAACACCCAATATCACAATAATCTCAACCTAAAAAATAACATGAATACAAGTAATTAAATAATTAAACAATCTATCTAAATCATAGAGAACATAATACAAAAATAACATGGCACAAATAAGGCTAATTATATGTGCATGCTTATAACACGTCCAACACATATACACTCGTCACCTTGCATATACGGTGCCCCTAACACATAGTTCACATAACAAACAGACTTGATTCTACCTTATTTCCCTCAAATCAAGGTTAACCAAGGCCTTACCCCTTTTCGTAACACAATCACAATCCAACTAGGCTTTTACTTTAGAACAAGTCTCCAAACCAACCCAATCTAGTCAAATATTGTTCAAACAAGTCAAAACAAACTTTAGAAATTATCCTCGACTTTAAAAGGTTCAATTTTTAACATAACTGAAAAGTCAACAAAAAAGTCAATCCTGACCCACGTGGTCAAAATCCAGAATTAAGACCAAATTCCGATTACCCATTCAACCCGGAGCCCCAATATGCGATTTGTTTCGAAATCCGACCTCACTTCGAGGTCCTCAATTTTATAAAATTCCTAAAATCTACCCAAAACCCTCAATATCTACTTTGAAATTCCTAGATTTGATGATGAAATTTATGAAAAAAGTAATGAAAGTTGAAAAAAAAACGTTAAGATTACTAACCTATGAATTTGGAAAGAAATTGCTCTTCAAAATCGCGTTTATGGATTCTAAGGTTCAAAAATGGTGTAAAATAAGCCAAGTCCCAAAATATTCTCACAATTTATCCAGCTGCAGATGTTGCAATTGTAAACTCTTATTCCTAGTCGCAATGTTCGCAAGACTGAACCACTGTTCGCAAAAGCGAACAGCTTCTGAGCCCTTCAGTTGTCGCAACTATGACTAAAACTTCGCATTTTGGAAATACCCACCTATCACAAAAGTGATCATGTGTTCGCATTTGTGAAGATCTCTAGCCCAACCCTGAGTCACAAATGCGATGCCCTCCAGCTAGAAATGTGACTACGCTTCATAATTGCGAAATATACCTGTCCCTACGCAATATATTGCAAATGCGAGCCTGACTTCGCAAAAGCGAAGCACGCATTTGCCAACAGGTCTTCACATTTGCAAGACCTGCAGATCAATCAACACCAGAAGTTTTGTTAAGACAAAAACCAGTCTGTAACGCGTCCAAAACTAGTCCCTCGAGTTCCAATTCGGACATCCACACAAGTTTAATAATATCATACAAACTCGCTCGCAATCTCAAATCATCATAATGACATCAAATATCAAAAATCAATCATTAAAACTCAAGATTTTCAAGTTTAAAACTCATTTTTCTAATTTTTCACATGATGTGCTGAAACTCAAGTTCAAATGTGCATACAAGTCCAAAATCATCATACGAACAACCTACTGAAATTTTGAAAGACCGGTCCGAGATCGTTTACCAAAAACGTTGATCATAGTCAACTCTAGCCACATTTAAAGTCAAAAATCACATTTTCTTCAAAATTTCACATATAACCAAATAGAGCTATAAAAGGTTTAGAAACACAAAAAAAAAAAAAGGAGTTAATACTCGAAACGACCTATCGGATCGTCACAAATAAGAAATTACTAAAAAAAATTGAAATGTTAAAATTAACTTTATAAATAAGAAATTATGTGTGTGGATAGAAGTGTTAAAACTAACCATAAGTAACTAATGTGTTTGGCAGAAAAATATTACTCCATTAGGCAATTTTTTATTAAAATAACTTAAATGCCCTTAAAATTAATAACAAAGTTATAAATTAGGAAGTATATTATTTACAATGAGAATGAGGACCAATGGCTATGGAACTAAGAGGGGGGGTGGGGTTTTGTCTTTAAGGATATTTTGAGAATATGTTGTTGATGATCAACTAATTACTTTTGGCTATTTAAGCTAAAAGGTATATACTACCTTATAACATTATTCAATCAGAATATGTCATAACAAATAGACACAAAAAAATCAAAGAGAGCAATTGACGAGTTGTACATTTCGCTTTTGTTATTGTACTGAGTCTGCTAACTCAATGCAAGGGAAATACCCTCAGGGTTTTCTCCTATAGGATTGTCAGATGGTCGAGTTGGTGAATTAGAATAGATTTAAATAGGCAGATCAATGACCCATCTAAAATATTACATGGGTTGAGATGAATTGGATCACGATGGGTTAAAAAATGGGCCATAACTCGACCACCAACTCATAGCAAAGTTTTTCTTTTTATATTTTCTTATAATTTGTTTAATTACACAAAAAAAAAACTAAAAAATCTTAATCTAGGATAATTCAGCATATTTCTGTTCCGAAAAATTAAACTGAAAAACTAAAACTAAGGACACAATTACTAATTCCTAATAGCAGCCCTTTAGAGGGGTACCTGTTGGCATTTCTACTGTATTAAGCCTAAATGCCCAACATTTAGGTGGCTGAAATACCAAATCAAAATTAGCCGAGCTAATAAATGGATGGATGGATCAAAGTTAGCTTTTCTTTTTTGGTTTCATTTATTTGTCATAGTCATAATAAATAAATGGCTTTTAACGAAAACGTATGAATGACTAATTTTGCAAAATTTAGGAATATATTTGAACTTTTTCTGTTTTTTTTTCACCTTCTGAATTTTGGTATTTGTATGCACTTGTTAGGTTATCGTAATAACATGAAAGTTCTACTTATCAGCATTGAGCTATATGCAACTTCTCTTTGATGAAGTTAAGGTTGAAGTACCTCGCTCACAAGAAGTTAATAAATTGCTCTATTTTTCACGTTATGCTGTCATATTAGATTATCTTCACATTTCATGTTACTGATTCTCTCCATTTTCAAATTATAAAATTTTATTAAAAGAAAAATATAGAAAAACCACGGTAAAAAATATTGATTAATCTAACTCACTAAGCATGAAATAGAGGAGACAAGTCTTAAATTAAACTAGGCGTCTACAAAAGAATCCAAATTAATTAAATTGGTCGCAAATCTCATCAGTCTGTTGTTGAGCAATATCTAAGTTTAGCAAAATAAGTAACCACACTAACACCGATCCACCATAGGATCCAAATTATGTTGAATGCTTAACTCATCTACTGTCACGGTCCGAAATCCTAATCATGGGACCGTGATAGGCGCCTAACATCTACTGATAGACAAGCCAATGTTAGCTAATTAATTAATCAGTTTTAACAAATAATAACGAAATAATGATAATTAACAATTGATAAATTTAGAAATATATGAATTAATTACATAAATAACGCAGTCTAAACTACTCCTAGAAATCTAGAGTCACAAGTACATCAATGACTAGAATACTACAAATATGGTCTGAAATGAAATGCAAATGTCTGAAACTAGATAAACAGTAAAAATATGATAGAAGGGGACTTCAGGAACTACGAATATCGAGTAGCTCTACTTTAAG
Organism: Nicotiana obtusifolia; assembly: GCA_002018475.1. Lineage (NCBI taxonomy): Eukaryota > Viridiplantae > Streptophyta > Magnoliopsida > Solanales > Solanaceae > Nicotiana > Nicotiana obtusifolia. The sequence goes on along the minus strand of MCJB01052808.1, from coordinate 122,613 downwards.
TCTCATGTAGAAGTTGGATTCGAGCAATCTCCTCTACGCTCCACTAGGACCAACATCGGGATCTGCGTAAGAAGTGCAGAAAAGTGTGTATGAGTACAACCGATCCCATATACTTTGTAAGTGTCGAGCCTAATCTCGACGAAACAGTGACGAGGCTATGACAAAACATTCACTATAAACTTGTCCGAGTATAACAAAAGACAACACGAATATAAAATAAAAAAAAACAGTAAACTCATAAGAACGAGACCCAGAGGTCAATGAATAGAGGACACCAGAATAATATCATCTCAAAACATCATATCACACTACTGAAGTAAAACACTACAGTGACAGCAGTTACAATACATTATATTCCGTTGCGGCGAGCAACCCCATCCCACATTAACACAATATTTGTTGTGGCGTACAACCTGATCCCAATATCATATCATTATCTGTTACGGCGTACAACCCGATCTCAATATCAATTCATTTTAATATTGTTATGGTGTGCAACTCATTCCCAATATCAACTCATTAACATAATCAACTCAACACAACTAATAACATAATCTCATCACAAAAGGAAAATAAAGCGTACAGAACATAAAGGAACTACCGAAAGAACTGCAGAATAACTAATACCTCGCAACCACAAACCTCGACAATTCATTGATACAAGAACAGCAAAATGATTCACATAATCAGATATAACATGATAAAGTGCAACGAGCAACGTAAAGACAATAAAGGCAAGTAAAAACATGAATCAATGAAGGTATACAACTAATACAAGTAGGCACATATAGCAGGTAAGCAGGTACTGATTGAAGGATGAATGAACCAAACATGTTGCAACTAATTGACAGATAACAAGTAAGGCATGAATAACAAGTAAGGCATGAATAACAAATAAGTCATGAATAGCAAGTAAGGCATTAATAACAAGTAAGGCATGAATAACAAGCAAGGACATGTAGAAAATCAAGCATGTAACGAAATATATCATAGAATAAATAAAGATATAAAGGTAAATAGCCCAACCCACATGCTTGAACCCATGGAAACGCATATGCACTCGTCACCTCGCATATGCGTCGTTCTAACACACAATTCACGTAAAAAATAGATCAAACAAGTCCTAATTACCTCAAGTCTATGTTAAACACGACACTACCTCTTTCCGCTACCAATCAATACTCAACCGTGGTGTTTACTTTAGAACAAGGCTCCAAACCAACCGAATCTAGACAAATATCGTTCAAACAATTCAAAATAAGCTTTAGAAACTACCCACAAATGAAAAATGTTCAATCTTGAGCTAAATTGAAAAGGTCAACAAAAGTCAACCCTGGGCCCGCTTGATCAAAGTCCGAGATTCAGACCAAAACCCGATTACCCATTTACTCCTGAGCCCGCTTATGTGGATTGTTTTGAAATTCGACCTCAATTTGAGGTCTAACTCTCAATTTTATAAAATCCCTAAATTGTACCCAAAATTTCTAATTTCTATCATGAAATCCTAGATTTGATGTTAAAAATTCATGAAAAGTAATGGGGAATTGATAGAAAATGAATTAGAGTTGCTTATCAATGTATTTGGAAAGAAAATATTTTTCAAGTTCGGGGTTGAGAATGCTGTAAAATGAGCTAAGTCCCGATTTTTTCCTCTTTTATCCAGCTGCAAGTGTTGCAATTGGAACCGACTATCATAAATGCGAAACACTGGTCACAAATGCGAACAGTGCCCCCATCCTGCATAAGTCGCAAATGCGACAAAAACATCACATTTGCGAGGCCCCATTCCACCGCAAATGCAATCAAACGTTCGCATTTGCAAACCTGCCTAATTTTAATGCCGAGTTGCCAAAAAGATCCAGGAATGTCTGCAATTGCGAACATTTCTTCGCAAATGCGAAGATTGCCCTGCCCATCCCTACATCGTAAATGCGATCTACTAACAGCAAAAGTGAGCTCACAAATGCGAGCCAAACCTCTCAAATGTGAGATCTACAGACAACACCAGCAACAAGTATTGCACCAGCAATTCCAAACTCTTCCAAAACTCACCTGAGCTCTTCGAGTTCCAAACCGAACATGTACACAAGTGTAATAACATCATACAAACTTGCTCGCTACCTCATATCATCATAATAACATCAAATAACAAGAACCGATTATCCAAACTCAAGAATTTTAACTTTAAAAGTCTTATAATTTTTCACATAATGCGCCAAAATGCCCTTGGGTGACCCCGGATCCCAACCAAATGTGAGTACAAGCCCAAAAATATCATACGAACCTACCGGAATCGTCAAAATACCGATCCGAGCTCGTTTACCAAGAATGTTAACCGTGGTCAACCCAACTCTTATTTTAGGCCAAAAGTCACATATTCTTCAAAATTTCAAGTAAAAACTTTGCAAAAATGATACGAACCATGCACGCAAATCGATAAACATTAAATGAAGCTATAAGAGATCTCGGAATACTGAAATTAATGCTAGTACTCAAAACGACCTATCATATCGTCATATTCTCCACCTCTAAAAGAAACGTACTTCCTCAAACGGATATAGAAAAGTACCTGGACTAGTAAAAAGGTGGGGTTATATACTCTGCATATCGGACTCGGGCTCACACATATCCTCCTCAATCGGTTTACCTATCTATTGCACTTTCACAGAAGGAAAACTCTTAGATCTCAACCTGCGAACTTGCCGGTCTAGAATAGCTACCACTCTTCCTTATGTGTCAGATTTTCGTCAAGCTGCACCATGCTGAAGGCCAAAACATGTGATATATCCTCATGGTACTTCCAAAGCATGGATACGTGAAATACTGGATGTAACCCTGCAAGGCTAGGAGGCAATGCAAGCCTATAAGCAACCTCCCCAACACTCTCCAAGATCTCGAAGGGGCCAACAAATCTCGAACTCGACTTGCCCTGCTTCCAAACCACATCATGCCTTTCATAGGCAACACTCGGAGAAGAACCTTCACACCCACCATATTGCCCACATCTCGAACCTTCCGGTCTGTATAAATCTTCTGCGTGGACTGAGCAGTACGAAGTCACTCTTGAATCATCTTAACCTTTTCCATAGCATCACGCACCAAATTAGTGCCCAATTATCTAGCCTCTCTGGGCTCATACCAACCAATCGGCGAACGACATCACCTCTCATATAATGACTCATATGGAGTCATTTGGATGCTCGATTGTTAGCTATTGTTGTAGTCAAACTCTGCAAGAGGTAAGAACTGGTCCCATGAACCGCCAAAATCAATAATACAGGCATGTAACATGTCCTTTAAGATCTGAATACTGCACTCAGACTGTCCGTCCGTTTGAGGATGAAACTCATACTCAACTCGACCTGCGTACCCAACTCACACTACACGGCTCTCCAAAAATGTGATGTGAATTGTGTGCCTTGATCAGAAATGATGAAAATGGGCATGTCGTGCAGGTAGATAACCTCCCAGATGTAAATTTGATCCAAACACTCTGAAGAATAGGAAGTTATCATCGGAATGAAGTGTGCGGACTTGTCAACAGGTCCACAATAACCCAGACTGTGTCATATTTTCTCAAGGTCCGTGGTAAGTCTACCCCAAAATCCATAGTGACGCGCTCTCACTTCCACTCCGATATCTCCAATCTCTGAGTTAATCCACCCGGTTTCTGGTGCTCGTACTTCACTTGTTGATAATTCACACACCGAGAGACATAAGAAATAATATCTTTCTGCATTCTGCAACACCAATAGTGTTGTTTCAAGTCATGGTACATCTTCGTGACACCTAGGTGAATGGAATAGTGCGAACTGTGAGTCTCATCAACCCATCGATATTTGGAACACAAATCCGGCCTTGAAGCCACATAACACATTTATCTCCAATCACTACCTCCGTAGCACCACCCCGCTGCATCGTGTCCTTCGAAACCAACAAGTGAGGATCATCAAACTGGTGAGCCTTGATACGCTCCAACAACGAGGATTGTTCCACAACACAAGCAAGAACCCGGCTAGGATCCGAAATATCCAATCTCACAAATAGATTGACCAAGGCCTGAACATCCATAGCTAGTGGCCTCTCTACCGTCGATATATATGCCAAACTGCCCATGCTCTCATCCATCCTACTCAATGCATCGGCCACTATTAGCCTTCCCCGGATGATATAATATGGTGATATCATAGTCTTTCACCAACCCTAACAATCTCCACTACCGCAAATTAAGGTCTTTCTGTATGAATAGATGCTGGAGACTCTGATTGTCGGTATAGACCTCACATGGAATGGCATATAGATAGTGTCTCTAAATCTTCAACACGGGAACAATGGCTACCAACTCTAATTCATACACAGGGTGATTCTTCTCATGAACCTTCAACTACCGCCGTGCATCAATATTGCGCCAAGCCTAAATGCGATGCATCACAATATACGGTGTAAGATCCTGAACTTGTAGGTAACACCAAAACTGGAGTCGTAGTCAATGCAGTCTTGAGCTTCTAAAAGCTCATCTCACACTTGTCGGGCCATCTGAAAAGAGCACCCTTCTGGGTCCACTTGGTCAATAGACCTGAGATAAATGAAAACCCCTCCATGAACCAGCAATAATAACCCGCCAAACACAAGAAACTCTGAATCTCTGTAGTTGAAATAGGTCTAGGCTAGTTCTGAACTACCTCAATCTTATTAGGATCCACCTCGATGCCCTCGAAAGATAGAATATGGCCCAAAAAGGCAACCGAGTCCAACCAGAACTCATACTTTGAGAACTTGGCATATAACTGAGGATCCCGCAAATTCTGAAGTACGATGTGGAGATGCTTCTCATGCTCCCCTCGAATGGAGGAGTAAGTCAAGGTATCATCAATGAAGATAATCACAAAAGAATCCAGATAGGGCTTGAACACCCATTCATCAAAATCCATAAAGGTTGTTGGGGCACTAGTCGAGCCAAATGACATCACTAAAAACTCGTAGTGAGCATACTGAGTCCAAAAAACTATCTTATAGACATCCAATGCCCTAATATTTAACTAATGGTATCCAAACTTAAGTCAATCTACGAAAATGCATTAGCACCCTGAAGCTGGTCAAATAAGTCATCAATCCTCGGCAATGGATACTTGTTCTTGATAGTGACTTTGTTCAACTGCCGATAGTATATACACATCCTAATCGTTCCATCCTTCTTCTTCACAAACAAGATCGGTGCACCCCAAGGATAGACACTAGGTCTAATGAATCCCTTGTCAAGAAAATCTTGCAACTGCTCCTTCAATTCTTTCAACTCAATTGGGGCCATACGATATGGTGGGGTAGAAATGGGCTAAGTGCTCGAAACCAAGTCAATACAAAAGTTGATATCTCTGTCAGGTGGCATCACTAGCAAATCTATAGGAAATACCTCTGTGAAATCGTGTACAACTGGTACCGAATCCATAAAAGGAACCTCCGCACTAGAATCAAGGATATAGGCTAAATATGCCAGACACCTCTTCTCGACCATACATCGAGCCTTCACATAAGAAATGACCCTGCTAGTAAAATGGCAAAGAGTCCCTCTCCACTCCAATCAAGGCAACCCTAGCATGGCCAATATCACAGTCTTGGCGTGACAATCCAAAATAGCATGATAAGGTGACAACCAATCCATGCCCAAGATCACGTCAAGATCCACAATATCAAGTAATAGAAGGTCTACCCTAGTCTTATAGCTCCGGTAGTGACCAAACAAGCACAATATACTCGGCCTACCACAATAGAATCCCCAATAGGCGTACACACATAAACATGAGCACTCAAAGAATCATGAGACATATCCAAATATGAAGCCAAATAGGATGACACATATGAATAAGTGGAACCTAGATCAAATAGAACTGATGCATCTCTATTGCAAACTGGAATTATACATGTGATGATTGCATCCGACAACTTTGCCTCGGGTTTAGCTGAAAATGCATATAAATTGGGTTGAGCCCCCCACTCTGACCTACGCCTCTTGAACGGCCTCTAACTGGATGGCCTCCACCTCTACAGCCTGACCACCACCTCGGCTGCCTGACCCCTGCCTCTAGCTGGCTGAGCGGGCGGTGGAGCAATTGGTACCGGAATCATGGCACGAGTACCCTATTGTGGTCTACTGCTCCTCAATCTAGGAAATTACATCCTAATATGACTAGGGTCGCCGCACCCAAAGCAACCCCTCAGCCGGCGCAACTGCTAAGTCTGAGACGATTTCTGATGACACGAATGACCATCATAGTAACTCTGTACTGGGAGTGCACTAATAGGAGCTAAAGGTATGCCAAATACTGGCTGCTCCAGATGACACCCATAAGAACCACGACTGCCCGAAGCACTGTGTGCTACCTAAAGTACTAACTGAATCGGCCTAGGAGGATGGATTCTACCATATGAACCCCTGCCTCCAGTCGAGGCACCACTAATACCACTAAAATGGCGAGGCCTCTACCCAGATGCCACCTCTCTGCCCTGATCACGAATTCTCTCTATTCGTCTAGCAATTTCTACAACCCAGTTGAAAGCAATATCATCCTCAATCTTTCTAGCCATCTGCAACCTGATACCATAAGTAAGACCATCTGTAAATCTCCTCACCATCTCCCTGTGTGAAAATAAAGTAAGAATACTCTTTGAAAGTTAACTTATTATAGTACGAAAGTTTTCTGAGTTATAAACAACTAACATTGGTTATAGTACAAAAGTTTTTCGAGTTGTGTAGCTTGGCAAACCGTCCCTTATGGGTTGTTGAAGCCAGCCCCTTTTGTAGGAAAACTTTTGCGATTATAAACAAATTAACTATTTGTGTAGCTTGGCAAGCCGTACCTTATGGGTTGTTGAAGCTAGCCCCTTTTGTAGGGAAACTTTCGTATCTATGATTTAGTTTGCTTTCCTGGAGTATCTTACTTTGTTCCTTATACTGTGGTATCAGAGCCAGCCCATCCTTTCGGAGGGAGGAATAGTTTATCAAATATGTCTGAGTCATTTCCATCATCCTCTTCCCTAGAAAAAATGAATATGTCTCCTACTCTATATAAAACACTGTCTATAAAATATGATTACCTCTATGAAGTAGATATCCTACCCGATGAACAAAAAGTATCCTCCACTGAACTACCTCTCATAAACCCCTACTCAGCTTTCGTCAAAAAATCATTTGCACCCTGGATCCAAATTTGTTCCTTAGTCCAACATAGACCAAAAGGAGTCAAGGAATATGTTGCTGCCTCAAAACTTGACCAGCATCCTATTCTTGCTACTCGAGAGGAACAATTTATCACTCTTCAAACCCCAGATGATTTTCCCAAGCAATGAAGAGATCATGGTTTTACCCATATCCATTTTGGTGGTATCCGAATCGCTTTAACATATCACGGAAGAAAAGGTCAAACTGTTGTAGCTCGACTTTCTCTTCTAGATACAAGATACTTGGAGTACCAACATACAAATTTGGGTAATGCAGAAGTTACCCTGAATGTTGGGACTGTCTTCATAACTATCTTTCCAAATTTCAACATGTCCCTTTATGATCCATACTTAACCGAAGCACTAAAAATCCAAGGAGCCCCTCAAGCCAAAGATTCCATCCAAGCCACTTTTCATTACCAAATGGCGTGGCGAGTCCAAAATCATGCCATGGATCTTTGCCTTCCAGGAGGAGAAAATGCTTTACTCTTAAATATTGATGCTACCAAAGGAAACACCATGTGCACCCAAATACCCAGACAAATTTCAAGAGATGAACTTGTCAAAATTCTTCCTGATTCCTGGATCACAAATTATGAAAAGTTAAGAGAATCCGGAGGAATCTCTACAATCTGGTGAACCAACTTTTACCAAAAGAAATGACAAAACCGTTTGCATAAGCTTTGACCATTCCCACCTCAAAAAACCCAATAAAACCATCTTTTCTTGCCAAATGATTCAACCCAAAGATACAACAGATACATACCCTGAACCTGATAGAGAGCTCTTTTGGAATATAGAAAGCATCATGGAAGAAAATGACTGGTGTCAAAATTTTGACAAAAATTGGAAAAAGAAGTTGGTGGTTCAAATGTCCCTTTACAGGACACTGCCCTCGGGATCTTGATTGCGACTGTCAAGACTGTTTGGAAGATCCAATTGGAGAATATGATGAACACCACCAGCGTCATTGGGAAAGGTTCGGCCTCAATGAAACCAAACCAAAATCCAAGAAAAAGGAGAAAACCACTGAAAAACAATTTCGAGCCAAATATGAAAATAAAAATCCTTCAATTGGCTCATTAATCCGTCCAGGTAAATATGAATTTCTTGTTAGTTACAAACCTCAGAAATGGCCAAAATTACCAGAAAAATTCACTCAAAGTTGGGAGGATAGTGAAACCACACCCAAACCCAAATTACCATCAGCCCATACCCCACAACCTAAAAAGCCACCTGAACCTAAAACTTCACCAATTCAAAAAATCACAAATCCCCCACAACCACAGATATTCATGCTAAGTCCTTCAACCTCCAGTCATACCCAAGAATTTCTTCACTTCAACCGTTCGAAAAGGAGGGTATAAGCCATGCTCTAAAAATTCCCAAGAAAAATGTAGTGTTACCTACTGGAGAAAAACCCCCCAACAAGTGACATCGAAGCAACAATAAACTGGCAATCAGAAAACTCCATCTGCCAAAACAAGATATTGAACAACATTGGCAACACCGTGAAGAACGTGGCCCATACACAAAACAAAATTATGAGCAAAGTGGAAACAATTGAGAAAAAGATGGAGCAAACATCGTCTCTCCATGACGGACTAATCAAAACTTTGGAACTAAGATCGGCAAATTTACAATATGAGATTTGTCCGCCAGGAACTTCACTTTTCCAATTCTTCCAACAACAACAAAAGGAGATGATTTCCATCAAAGAACAAATTCAACTTTTGAGAAATGACAACTTTAAGCCGCAAACAACCCCAGTTTTCCCTTCAAAACCTACTTTCTTCCCTATGTCTCTACAAGCATATTCCCCACCTAAATTAGACCACACCTTTTCTAGTTATCCATCTACCTCACAAAATCCAATCTCTTTCACCCAACCCTTAAAAGAAGAACAGGATTTTGATATCGCAAAAATGGTTTGGGAAAGGAAAGATGCCCTTGCAGTACAGAAACAAACCAAGAAAAGGCGAGACTAAGGAGAAAGTTCAAAAGGGTCCAACCCCGAAAATCTGATGATTTCTGACCAAAAGGCTCCAGACCTCTATGTCTCCCAGTTAAGATACATATCTGAAGAAGATACTCCATGGTCGGAATCTCTAAATTCATCAAACGATGAATCAATAGAAGATAGCTCTCAATCAAGCAATGAATCTACAACGAACTCTTCCAAAGATGACAATCCCCCAATATTTGTAAACCAGCCAAGAGAGCCAGAATTATCTAAAGTAGATGAGGAACAAGAAGGCATGACAGATGAGCCAATCCCAGAAAGAATATATGAGCCCATGGCGTCCAAACCAGTTGGAACTGGCTCTTCCACACTTTCACCTTAGATGACGTCAAGATTTCAAAATGGCCTCAAAGGATCCAAGACTTATATACTTGGATGGTGACGAAAAATTTGGTAAAACGAGAAAAATATATCATCCTGTCAGAACTCACTTCACGGTTCTCAGGAATCCTCAGCGATTGGTGGAACTCACTTGGAATTCAAGACAAAAATACTTTTCTTACTTCCCAAGATTTTGCCTTCAACATCCGGATCCTACATGAAGTTTTCTGTGGAGATACTGGCCAAAGACAGGAGAAAATGCGAAGACAACTCTTCGAGATGAAGTGTGTGCATTCGATAGAAATGACATTGACAGGCATTTTCAAAAAACGGCGAAGATATACTTTGAAATCGGCGGAGACATCAATCTGAAGCAAGCCTTTGTCTCTTCCCTTCCAAAGCTGTTGGCAAGCCGAACCATGACCATCATTGAAGAAAAGTTTCAATGCATAACTATCCCACAAGTTGGTTACATCAGGCAGGCTATTTTCGTCGCATTGGATGACATTTGTACAAAGCGCTCAGCCCTAAAGCAAATTATCCAACACAATCCAGCGCTTGACAAAGCATGATGCAAAGATGATCTAATCACCAGATCAGGATGTTCCTGCCACACGTCCAGACAACGAAAAGAATTCAGGATGTTCAGATGGCCAAGAATTCCAGATGGAAAATCAAGATCCAAGAGACGCAAAAAATATTTCAGACACAGAAGGCCAGGAAATTTTCACAAGAAGGACAGATGCTTTATCTGCCATAAGATTGGACATTTTGCAAAAAATTATCCCCAATCAAGAAGATCTGTCAAACTCCTTGAAGCGATTGAAGATTACACTGGCATGCATCTTGGAAAGGAGGAGGACCTTGAATCCATATTCTCTGTGGATGATGAACCCAATGAACAAACTTTATTCTCTCTTGATATTTATGAAGATCAAGGCAATGATCAGTACCAAATTTCAGAACCAGTGATCGAAGCCCGAGAGGAGATCAATGCTCTCGCAATCGTTCCTCAAGTAGAACTCAAAGTCTATTCATCCGAATGGGATAAACCAGCTCGAGTTATTGCTTTCATCGACACCGTAGCTGCTTCTTCACTCATAAATCTAGTTGTTCTCCCTGAAGATCAATGGGTGCCGCATTTTAAGGATTTCAACACTACATTAAATGCAATCTTAACCACAACTGTCATTACAAAGCACCCGGTCACAATTGAGTTCTTTCCAGCATTGAAGTACAGAACCAAGCTACTAGGGTCTGATGTGCCAGGAAAAGATCTTATTATTGGATTCGACATTTACAGACAACTTAGAGATCAACTCCAGATCAAGGCTAACGAGATAGCTTTTAAAAAGCAATTCAGACCTTATTCTGAGATTCCAAAGCTATTCCAAATCACCAATGACGAACAAATCAAAGAAATTGAGCAAAATCTCATTGAACATTCATGTGTTGAATCCCACAAGGATTTCATGAAGAAAAGGAAAAGCCCATTATGGAAAAACCAAGAGTTTTTTATCAAGCTTCCTTTCAAGAAAAATGAAAACATCAATCCAACAAAGGCCATTCATTCAGGCATCATTCCAGATCATCTTCAGCTTGCAAAGAAAGAATGCAAAGAACTTTTGGAATTTGATCTGATAGAGCCGTCGGATTCACAATGGGCATGCAAAGCATTTTATGTCAACAAAAGAGCTTAGCAGATAAGAGAAAAACTCAGGTTAGTTATTAATTACCAGCCACTTAACCATTTCCTCCAAGATGATAAATTCTCCATCCCAAATAAACTCACTCTTTTCTACCACTTAGCCAAGGCCAAATATTTTTCCAAGTTTGATTAAAATCTAGATTTCGGCAATTGGGAATTCACCCTGAAGAACGACCCAAAACGGGATTTTGCATCCCCGATCATCACTTCCAGTGGAAAGTCATGCCCTTCGGGTTGAAAACTGCACCCTCCTTGTTCCAAAAAGCCATGATAAAAATCTTCCAACCCGTCCTCCATACCTCCTTAGTTTACATTGATGACATCCTGTTATTTAGTGATACATTGGAAGAACATGTCAACTTGCTTCGTCAATTTGAGGCATTAGTAACAAAGTACGGAATCATGCTCTCAGCCAAAAAGATGGTTCTTGCTCAAAAGGAAATTGATTTTCTCGGAATGCATTTTGCCCAAGGTGAATACAGTCCAGGACCACATATATGTCAAGAATTACTTAAATTTCCGGATATCAACCTCACAACAAAGCAGATCCAACAGTTCTTGGGTGTAATAAATTATGTAAGAGATTTTATCCCAAATATCTCTACATACATTTCACCACTCACAGAAATGCTCAAGAAAAATGCTCCATCATGGGGAGAGAAACAGGATGAAGCAGTCAGAAAAATAAAGGAGATATCCAAAAATGTCAAGTCTCTCCACATCCCTTCAGATGGAAAAAAGATACTGTAAACTGATGACAGCCATGAATATTGGAGTGTTGTTCTATTTGAAGAAAAAAATAGCCAGAGAAAAATATGCGGATACACCAGTGAAAAGTTTAAAGATGCCGAGCAACATTATCACTCCACTTTCAAGGAAATTCTTGCAGTAAAGAATGGAATCAAGAAATTCAATTTCTTCCTTATCCATACAGAATTTCTAATAGAAATGGATATGAAGGCCTTCCCAAAGATGATCCAGATAGATTCAAAAATTATTTCCCAATCCTCAGATTCTCAGATGGGCTCAATGGTTCTCTCCATACAAGTTTCAAGTCAAGCACCTGAAAGGAAAGGATAATATTCTCGCAGATTTTCTGTCTCGACCGGAAGAATTCTCAAAAAGATTTTCCACAGCAAAACTGAAGTCAAAGCAAAAACCAATTAGCCACATCTTTATGCTTTCAAATATACCAGGAACAAGTTCATTAAAGCCAACAAATCATCCACCGGAGTTGTTCAACCTCATGGATCCCTTTGATCCATCAATTATTATGGAAAGAAGAACTTATTATGAGCTCCATGTTTTCCGGCAATATGGAGGATCCATTCTCAAGCCTTATGGTGTCACTCCAGAATATCCGTTCTGCCATATATTCATAGCTCAAGCCAAAGATTTTCCACAAGAATTACTATAGTTTTTCTGGTACCTATGCCATCAGTATTATATTTTCATGGAATTCAAATGCAACGTCTTCAAGGATTTTGATAACATTGCACCAGCCCTTAGAGTATTTTTATTATGGTTCAAGCCTAGAAGATATTGGAAGAAATGTTTCAGCAATTCCTACGCAGCAAAGATATTCATGTTCCATAGGCCAGTGAAGATCATTAATGGAAAAGTCCAGGAGCAAGCAGAAGCATCATTCTGGTGGAAATTTCCCGTGTCCATTTTATCAATGGAGGAAGAATACAGCGAGGCACAAAGAATCCTTTTTTAGCAAAATAGGTGTATCCCGAGAGAGATATGGCCAAAAGATTGGGCAAGCTGGAATTATACCAACACTCATCCTCACTGGAAAAGAGTCCGAGAAGCAGCAAAAGAATATCAAACACCATATGAAATCATCCGAGAAAAGATCACTCATGACATTTCCAAATTAAAGTTGCGGATTACATCTCTCAATCCAAAGGGGAAAGAACACAACGGGGAAGAACCGTCAAGTTCCAGGCGTTACTCGACAAGGTCTTTGAAAAGATGCCTAGAGGACAATCCTAGAATCAATGAAGGATAATTATCTTAATCCCTGCTAATCCCACCATAATCCTACATTACCTACCTAAAAACCCTCAAAAATATCCTACCCATGCCAAGATAAATTTTTACATCTTTCCATACTATCCGGGCCCCACTTCAACTTGTTTTCACATGCTTCCACATGCCCCCACATGCTTCGTCACATGCAACACATACTTTCACATGGCATCACAAGCTCCCTCATACTTTCACATGCTACACCATGTATATTTCACCCCGTTCACTTGTTTTCAGGTGTTTTTAGTTGTTTTGCCTAAAGTCCTTCACATGCCAAGAGGGACCCGCTTGTAGATAAGTTTGCCATGTAACATAGGTTTATTTTATCCGGAAAGTTTGTCTTGTAATAACCTTCTAGTCCTATATAAAGGAGGCCTTGTAGTATTTGTAGGATCATCTTGGAACCTTTGTAAATCTCTTGTGATATATTACATATGAGTGCTTTCTAAATTTCCCTCTTGTTCTTTCTTTCGAATGGATGGAAAGGCCGGTCCATGTATGAAAATAAAGTAATAATACTCTTTGAAAGTTAGCTTATTGTAGTACGGAAGTTTTCTGAGTTATAAACAACTAACGTTGGTCATAGTACAAAAGCTTTCTGAGTTGTGTAGCTTGGCAAGCCGTCCATTATGGGTTGTTGAAGCCAGCCCCTTTATAGGAAAACTTTTGCGACTATAAACAAATTAATTGTTTGTGCATCTTGGCAAGCTGTCCCTTATGGGTTGCTGAAGCCAGCCTCTTTGTAGAAAAACTTTTGTATCTATGATTTAGTTTGCTATCTTGGAGTCTCTTACTTTGTTCCTTATACTTTGGAGTCTCTTACTTTGTTCGTTATACTGTGGAGTCTCTTACTTTGTTCAGCACGGATGCAAGGCAGGCTATGTGTGCCCAATGTAGATGGTTTGCATGAGTTGATTCTTCAGGAGACCCACAATTCGTGGTACTCCATTCATCCAGGTGCCGCTAAGATGAATCAGGACTTGTGGTAGCACTATTGGTAGAGGAGGATGAAGAAAGACATAGTGGAGTATGTGGCTCGGTGCTTAAACTGTCAGCAGGTGAAGCATGAGCATCAGCGGCTAGGTGGATTGCTTCAGAGGCTAGAGATTCTAGAGTGGAAATGGGAGCAGGTTACTGTGGATTTTGTTGTTAGGCTCCCACGGCCTTAAAGGAAGTTCGACGCAGTATGGGTGATTGTGGATAGGTTGACCAAGTTGGCTCATTCTATTCTAGTGGTGGCTACTTATTCTTCAGAGCAACTGGCTCAGGTTTATATTCGCGAGATTGTCCGACTTCATGGCGTGCCGGTATCCATCATCTCTGACTAGGGTATACAGTTTACGTCGCGATTTTGGAGGGCTGTACAACGTGAGTTAGACATGCGAGTTGAGTGGAGCACAGCCTTCCACCCTCAGACCGACGGACAGTCTAAGCGCACTATTCAGATATTGAAGGATATGCTTCGTGCTTGTGTGATAGAGTTGGGGGGGGGGGTTCTTGGGACCAGTTCTTGCCGCTTGCGAAGTTTGCCTATAATAACATCTACTAGTCGAGCATTCAGATGGCTTCGTATGAGTCCTTGTATGGGAGGTAGTGTAGGTCTCTGGTGGGTTGGTTTGAGCTGGGCGAGGCGAGGCTATTGGGTACAGACTTGGTTCGGGATGCTTTGAAAAAGGTTAAATTGATTTAAGATTGGCTTCGCACGGACCAATCTAGACATAAGAGTTATGCGGATCGGAAGGTTCACGACGTTGCATTCATGGTTAGGGAGCGGATCTTGCTCCGAATTTCACCCATGAAGTATGTTACGAGGTTCAGGAAGAAGGGAAAGTTGAGCCCTTGGTATATCGGACCTTTTGAGATTCTTGAGAGGATTGGTGATGTGGCCTACAAGCTTGCACTGCCACTTAGTTTACCTGCAGTTCATCTAGTATTCCATGTTTCTATGCTATGGAAATATCACGGTGATCTGTCTCATGTGTTAGACTTCAGCTCAGTCCAGTTGGACAAGGATTTGTCTTATGTTTAGGAGCTGGTGGCCATTCTGGCCAGGCAGGTCCGAAAGTTGAGGTGGAAAAACATTGCTTTAGCGAAGGTTCAATGGAGGGGTCAACCAGTTGAAGAGGCGACTTGGGAGACCAAGCATGATATGTGTATCCTTGATCCTCATCTTTTTACTACTTCAGCTATGTCTCTATACTCGTTCGATGTCAAATATTTGTTTTAAGAGGGGGAGGATGTAATGACGCGATCGATCGTTTAGTATTTTAGCCCCGATACTCTATTTATTGCCTCCTATATGTTGTATTATGGTTACACGACTTGCCTGGTGTGTTTGGTTTT
Source organism: Nicotiana obtusifolia (assembly GCA_002018475.1). Classification (NCBI taxonomy): domain Eukaryota; kingdom Viridiplantae; phylum Streptophyta; class Magnoliopsida; order Solanales; family Solanaceae; genus Nicotiana; species Nicotiana obtusifolia. The sequence continues at coordinate 106,969 of MCJB01052808.1, read as the reverse complement.
GGTTTTGGGTGAGTTTCGGAGTAAAATGGGAGAGTTGATCATAGTTTGAATTTTGTGTAGACGACTCCAGAATGGAGTTTTGACAGATCCAATAGCTCCGTATGGTGATTTTAGAGTCCGGATGTTGATTTGGAGGTCCGTAGGTCGTTTTTGCTTGAATTGACAAAATTTAGAAAGGTGAAGGTTTGAAAGGTTGGAAAGTTATACCGGTGGTTGAATTTATTGATATCGGGGTCGGATTCCGCTTTTTGAAATTTGGAATAGGTCCATCATGTCATTTATGACTTGTGTGCGAAATTTGAATTCACTCCATATGCTTTAATTGGGTTGCGATTCGTAGTATAGATGTTGTTTGATGTGATTTTTGGCCTCGAGTAGGTTCGTTATGTGTTTTGGAATATGTTGGTATATTCGTACGGGGTCCTGGGGGGCTGGGGGGCTGGGGTGTGATTCGGATTGAATCCAGAACAAGTTTGGACCTTGTGTGATTTCTGAAGGTTGTTGTGTTTGGTGCAATCGCACTTGCGCATTTTGGGTTGCAGGTGTGGCGCCGCATTGGCATGCCTACCTGGGACTGTAGGTGCTATCCATATTCTGCAAAAGTGGAAGCGCATAAGCGGAACGGGAATCGCAGGAGCAGAGTTGACTGAGTATAGAAGGACCGCAGGTGCGGTCGAAACTCCGCAGTTGAGGGTGTAGAAGTGAGCCATAGGTTGCAGAAGTGTTAATGCTAATGCTAGTGTCCGCAGATGCGTATTCTTAGAACTTCAGTCATGACCACACCTGTGATGGAATTTCCACAGGTGCGGTGCCGCAGATGCGGCGTGGGTTCACAGGTGCGAATTCCCTTGGCAGAAAAAGACCTAAGTTGGGGTTTGATTTCTTAATCCATTTTTGTACCTAGAGAGCTCGATTTTTTGCAATTTTTATGGAAATATTCAAGGAAAACATTGGAGGTAAGAAATCCTAACTCGATTTTGGATAAATTACACGAATCTATTGTCAATTTCTTCATTTAATTAGTGATTTGAGTAGAAATGTGAAGAAAAAATGTGAAAACTTCTTAGGCTAAGATTTGGGGATTTGAAAGGCAATTTGAAGTCGGATTTGACTAACTCTTGTGTGGTTGGACTCGTTATTGAATGGGTGTTCGTATTTTGTAATTTTGGTCAGGTTCCGAGAAGCGGGCCCGGATTGCCTTTTTGAGTTGACTTTTATTTCCTTGCAGATCATAATTTTATTGTTCGAAATAGTTTCTTATAGATTATATTTATAGTATGAAGTTGTTTTTTCTAGATTCGAGCCGTTTGGAGTTGGATAATCGAAGGAAAGGTCTATTAGTGGATTGCGCTAGCGTGTTTTGAGGTAAGTGTCTTGCCTAACTTTGTGCGGGGGAATTACCCCTTAGGATTGGTGTTTTTGGTGATAACTGTGATGTGTGAAATCCGTGTACGCAAGGTGATGAGTGTGTGCACGTGCTAAATATTGAAAGTTATCGATTTTGGCTATGTAGATTCCTTTCATGCCTTAATTGAGTTACCTTAACATGTTATAGTCATCATTTTTTAGTCTATCTTCACATTCTCTACTTGTCTTATCTCTTGTTAATTTCTCTACATGTTTAGTTGAAGTTCTTGATTCCTTTATTCCATATTCATTGTTTGACTGTTGAATTCTTTACTTGAAGTTATCATTCTTGGAATATCTTGTTGATGAAACTGGTATTGAGTTATAACAAGCGTGATTCACATTGAGGCAAAGCGGTAAGTAGTGAAATACTATTCTGTTGAGTTATTAACTTCCGGTTGTTATTGTTAAAAATCTTTTGTACATTATGGCTGAGCCATGGGCTCTTTATTGTGAAAATATTGTTATTGTTGCTTTCTTGGGCAAGTTGTGAGATTGGGCACTTGAGGTGCGATTTCTGATACAATGTGATATTGATAGGCATGCGGTAGTATAAGGTTTTGGGTTGAAACGCCTGAAGTGAGATAAGGTGGGCTTGATATGCGTGGCTAGTAGGGGAACTACTCGAAGCCACGCGGTGGGCTAAAACACGGGAAGCTATTTCGGGAAAAATAATTTTTAAAACTAATGCAAGGCTCCCGTGGTGATATAAGGAAAGATTGTGAATTAATCTTGTGATTTTAGACTACGAGGCAGTACCTCAGTAGTGACTCTTGTTGGTATTTCTCTATTGATGCACTTGTCTTTGGTTGTTTTGTTTCCTAACATATCATTCTTTGTTTTCTCCGTGTTGCATTATTTGCTTTAGTTCCGTGTAGCTAACCTTGATATGTTATTTGTTGTTTCAATTTCATTGCTATCATTATGACATTTCCATACACTTGTACAATTTTTCTTATTTTTTCCAGTAGGGCCTTGACCTAACCTCATCACTACTTTACCTAGGTTAGGCTTGGCACTTACTAGGTACCGTTGTGGTGTACTCATGCTACGCTTCTGCGCATCTTTTGTGTAGATTCAGGTACCTCCTATCAGCCGGATAGCCTTCTGACTTGTATTTGTCAGGTTTTGGGAAATTGTATATACTGAGCGGCAGAGTTTCTTTATGTTAAATTGTTGAGTATTTAACCTATTTAAGTTATATTCCGCATGTTTTGTTAGGCTTACCTAGTCTTAGAGACTAGGTGCCATCACGACATCCTACGGAGGGAAATAGCGGTCGTAACATGATGCTACTACACCCGATGCACCTACTGTTTCTGTTGTTGTTTTATCATGCCCAACTCTAGTCCTAAAAGGATAAGTGGTCGCTGCAAATATAATCTGATCTAAAAGTCCGGAGTCGAATCCCACAGAGAACTAAGGTTTCACTATAACAATTCAATATCACTCAGAAGACAAGCTCGATCAATTCCTAAGTTATAAATGTTAAGATTCTTATGTCTAACTAATTAACTAACAAATTAAAATAGTAAATTAACAACAAGGGATACTAAGGGTTGGAGACATGATTGGAAAAGCCTAGAGTTATGATTTCCCCAATTGTCGGGGTCATTCCCGCTACGGCTCCTAATAAGTATTCTCTACTAATCATGAGCACTCAACTTATCGTAATTCTCTCTCGAGAAACTACAATAATGTACTACTCATATTCTCTCAAATTATGCTAGCTCACATATTTTCACCGCTCACTATGATCACGTCAAAGCATCGTTATCTCTAATCCTGCTTTTAAACCCACCGCATTAATCTCTCATATGCCTTGGGATTGATGTCATTTGACAACAACCTAACTATGCGCTCTTTCTCAAGAAATACATAATAAATAGGTGCTCAATTGATGGTCATTCAGTCAACATCAAAAAACACGTAGTTAAACAAATAAGGATATTCAAAGGCAAAATTATATTAAAATGTAACAAGAATTCATCCTCCAAAAGGTTCCATCAAACCCTAGGTTAAAGAGTTTAGCTACTCATAATTTTTTAAACAATCGTACTCATATTCAAAAGCGTTAAACTATAGATTAAAGAAGAACGAAGAGAAAAACTCTTGTGATCCGCGCTTTAGAGTGTTCTGTATCTTTTGCCTCTCCAATAATGTCTCTCCCTCTGAAAACTAAATTTAAGAGGTATTTGTATCGTGGGGCTGAGGTCTACACGTCCAAATTTAATGAGGAAATAAAAGTCACTTGGATAAGCATTGTTTGATGAGGGGCTTATCCGTTTGGAGATGGCAGACCTTCTTTCATAGTCTCTTGAACGAGGAGGGGGACAAGAGCATTGTACTGGGTAATTTGGAACTCTCTGGGGGTCATTGTGACTTCGGGTATTATAGGCGGATTAGAGTTGATGAAGTTGAGGGGGCTACGCGTAAGATGAGCAGGGAAAAAATGACTGGGCCGGATGAAACCTCGGTGGAGTTTTGGAAGAGCGCAGGCAAGGCAGGCTTGGAGTAGGTCACTAGGTTATTTAATGTCATTTTTAGAACGAAGAAGATGCCCGAAGAGTGGAGGTGGAGCACAATGGTTCCTTTATACAAGAACAAGGGTAATATCCATAATGGCAATAACAATCGTGGTATCAAGCTACTTAACCATACTATGAAAGTCTGGGAGAGAGTGGTAGAGCTAAGGGCGAGGAGGTATGTGTCTACTTCCGAGAACCAGTTTGGGTTATGCGGTGAGTTCGACAACAGAAGCCATCCACCTTGTTAGGAGATTGATGGAGTAGCAGAAGGAGAGAAAGCAGGACTTGCATATGGCGTTTATCGACTTAGAAAAGGTGTACGATAAAGTTCTGAAGGAGATTTTGTGGAGATGTTTGGAGGCTAGAGGTGTACCTGTTTCCTACATTAGGTTTATTAAGGACATGTATGATGGATTAAAGACCTGAGTGAGGATGGTAGGTGGGGACGCGGACCATTTTTTGATTATGATGCGGTTGCATCAGGGGTCTGCATTCAACCCTTTTTTATTTGATCTAGCGATGGACGCACTGATGCGCCACATCCAAGTGGAGGTGCCATGGTGCATGCTATTTGCAGATGATATTATATTGATAGACGAGACGTGAAACGGTATGAACGCAAAATTAGAGGTATGGAGGCAGACCTTGGAATCTAAAGGTTTCAAGTTGAGTAGGACTAAGACAGAATACTTGGAGTGTAAGTTCAGTGGCGAGACTTGAGGAGGGGAAGGGGAGGTGAGGCTGGAGTCGTAGGTCATCCTAGGAAAGGTAGTTTTAAGTACCTTGGGTCTATTATGCAGGGGGATGGGAAGATTGATGAAGATGTCACACATCGTATTGGAGCGGGATGGATGAAATGGAGACTCGCTTCCGGTGTTTTGTGTGACAAGAAGGTGCTGCCGAAACTTAAGGGTAAGTTCTACAGTGTGGTGGTCATACCAATGATGTTGTATGGGGTTGAGTGTTAGCCAATCAATATCGCCCATGTCCAAAAGAATAAGGTAGCAGAGATGAGGATGCTGAGATGGATGTGCGGGCACACCAGGTTAGATAGGATAAAAAATGAGGTTATTCGTGACAAGGTGGGTGTGGCCCCCTATTGAAGACAAGAAGCGGGAAGCGCGTCTTAGGTGGTTTGGTCATGTGAGGAGGAGGAGCACAGACTCCCAGGTGAGGAGGTGTGAGAGGTTGACATCGGAGGGCCTACGGAGAGGTAGATGTAGGCCAAAGAAGAGGTGGGGAGAGGTGATTAGGGAAGACATGGCACAGCTGCAGCTTACCGAGGACATGACCCTTGATAGGAAGGTATAAAGGTCGAGAATTAGGGTAGTAAAGTAGGTAGTCTAGAGTGTTCATAACAATAGTATTGGCATGCAGTCTCGCTTTCTGTTGGTAGTAGGTTTTTATGACTAACTGTTGTTTTCTTTCATTGTTGATCATCTTACTATCTTGTAATTTTTATTCTGCTTTTATGTGGATTTTCGGTACTGTCCCTTCTTGACTATATTTTCATTAATGTGGTGCTTATGTTTTCCTGAGCCGAGGGTCTATTAGAAACAGCCTCTCTATCCTCACAAGGTAGGGGTAAGGTCTGCGTACACACTACCCTCCCCAGATCCCACAATGTGGGATAATACTGAGTATGTTGTTGTTGTTGTTGGATTAGCATTGTTGGCTGTTGACCTGAGTGGTTTTGGTTTTGATGATTAACAAAGGAACACATGTATGAACCAGGTCTGTGAACAATGTGCACGGGTGACAGATAGAATCATGGAAAAGACATGTACATAAACGCAAATAAATGGCTATTTCTGATAATCCTTGAACGAAAAGGTTGCATATTTGATGAGTAGGACTCCTTACTTGAAGAGAACTCTATCGAAGAAAAGGAAAGACTTAGAAGTTGAAGATAAGTATAACTCTTCAACTAAGGAAGAGTAAAGCATTAGAACTCTAGTTAATCTTTATTTACTAACTCTATATATATCAGTAGTGTTCTCTTTTACAGGTGACACACATATACAAAAGTGAAAGCACGAATTGAGAGCAAAATAGCAGGGAAATTTGTGAGCACTTCCTGTGAGATTCCAGGGTGTGATCCTGAAGCTACACGAACCAAATTGAAGAACCAACTCCATAAAGAGTTTTATGTGTCTTTCTTTATTTCTATTTCAAACTGTAGTAGGCATTTTGAGTTGTACCTTTCAGTTTTCATAGAAGCAAATTGTACTAGGTACCTGAGTTGTATTATTCAAGTTAGACTTAACTTGAAGTAGTTGCAGCATCTTGTGGCGTGTTGCTACAAGGGTTAGAGTTAATATTTAGGTTTGCAAGAGGTTGTAAACTTGAATTGTATTGTTCAAGTTAGAGTTAACTTGAATTAGTCGCAACAGCCTGTGGCTGGTTGCTACAAGGGTAAAGTTAATCCGTAGGTTTGCAAGAGTTCGTAAACTTTGTTGTTGGCTCAGAGTTGTAGTGAAGTGTTTGGGGAAAATCCTACTGGGTAGTAGATCGTGGTTTTTTAACCTTTTGAGCCGGATGTTTTCCACGTTAAAATCCACGTGTTCTTTACTTTTTGCATTATTTATTCTGCAACTGTAATGTAAGGCATGCGTAGAAGAACCAGGTCCTTTGATAATCTAGTGCGCGTGAAAATTGGACACCACACAAATTACCCCTCTTTTGTGTGGCATTGAAGTATAAAACATCAATTGTGTTACAACCCATATTCGCGTACGTTGGATCACGTCGTAAGTTAGTCGACGTTAATCCGAGAAGAGATTATCTTTAAGATGATAAGAAATTAATCCTATTGGTCTTAAACAATACAAGGGTGTATAAGAGTGGTTAACAAGTATTAAAAGTTAAACGAATCAAGGATGTTCTAACCCGTATTTTCAGGTAAAAATAGAGGTGCTTAACATTCCCAAGAGGTCATATTTAAGGTATTTGAATCATATAATATGCATATCATAAGTCTTGAAGTCAAACGAGTTATGAAACAAAAGTCGACAAAAGTTGTCGCAACTTACGTTCATAAATTTACTTAAACTTTAGGTCAAATGTTACTAAGTTTTTCTCCCAATTTGCTTGGAATTACGGGGTGATCTACCCTCCGAATTGAAGATCTATGAGTCTGGTTTTCAACGCATTAAACCGTTCATCGATATGTTCTTGGAGTAGAGATATATTCGCGTTTTTGCGAGACTGGGCCAAGCAGCTCTCTATGGGGCCCACATAGGCGGTTGAGACATATGGATATATATAACACGCCTCCACCCCGTTTTAAGTCATTATTTTTCAGTATATTCAGACATTATAACCCTAAAAATACTATTTCAAGGTTCTCTCATGATCCAAGACCAAAACGAAGGGCAAACAACACAAATCAAGTGTGGGGAATCCCATGGCACTAGTAAGTTTCTTGTTCTTCCTGTTGTTGCTGATTTTTGTGTTGTTCCAGCTCGTGTTGAAGGTTGTTTTAAGTGGTTAATATTCTTTAAAATACTCCCTCAAGTTTTTAATATCAACCCTAGTTGAATTCACGTCTTTTAAAGTGATTCTAGTGCCGAAAAACCCTAATTGATTGCTAGCTTCGCTTCCTTGTTTTTGTGGCAGCATCGGAGAAATTCTTGTGGTCAATTAAGGTCAAAATGGAGTTGTTCTTTCTATTAAATGGTAAGGAACCTCTTACCCTGCATGTATCCAAAGTTACGACTAAGTCGTTGAAGCTAAAACTTGTGAGATATATATCGAAAGGCTTGTTAGTAATGTTGTTGGTTTGTGGACTATTTTGGGAGGCACAATATGATTATTATTGATGTTGTTTGGGATGTTTGGTGGCTTTTATAACTTGTGGGAATTCATATAAATAGGGTAGGTACTGTCCGTTTCATCGTATAATAGGTTGCGGTCGATGCATAATAGTTATGACGCTTCAACGATCACGATAGTGTCATTTCTCTTATTGTAGACTAAGGAGTCGTGACATTTGCATAGCTTGAGGTTGAGCAGTATATACAAGGTATGTGAGGCTATCCCTTTCCTTCTTTCGCACGACTCCAATTGTACATAATGTAATGAACGAGCTTCCAAAGATACTCCACTCTTAGAAGCTAGCAGTAGTTACATTGCTTCCCTTTTTATGGAACGATTGATGTTGATGTTACTTCTCTTATTCTTATGTTATTAATGTTGTTGGTACTTCCTGATTCTTATAAGATTCTTGATAAAGAGTTAATCCTAATAACATGTACGGAGGATACCAACCTTACGTCACTCCAAAAGGTTCAAAATGTGATTCCAATAAATCCAACACGCATCATATATATGTATCTATTTTAATCTACCGAGCCGCACTATTGTTGGCCGGGTACAACACCTATTGTGCAACCACTGATCAGTTGGGTTTTACCGAGCTCCACGTGGCCGGGTACAATTCTACCAATCCTTATGATGGCCGGGTACGTTTTTACCGAGTCTATTATAGCCGGGTACGATATGATGCTGATGATGCCTACAGAGGCATATGTTTTAAAAGTTTAGTGTATATATATATACATGTATATACAAATATATATCATGTATTTCATGTCAGTATCCCTTAGACGCACCCGGATGTTACAGGTTGTATATTCTCTATCCCTGTTTACATTACTGTTTTACTTGCTTTCCTTCCTTACATACTCAGTACTTTATTCGTATTGACGTACCTTTTATTTGTGGATGCTTCATGTCGTGCTGCATGTCATGATAGACAGGTAGGCGAAGCTCCCCCACCGTAGTAGCTGCCCAGTTCAGCGGTTATTGGCGAGATCCCTTCTTCGGACTTTCCGTGGTCTTGGTATGCATTTTTTCTATGGACATTATGGGTATGTCGGGGCCCTGTTCTGGCAATGTTGTAGCACTTATGTTCCTTTAGACGCTCATAGACGGGTGTCGACTCATGTATAGTATGAATTGCCTTGACTGATTTTTGTTGTATAGTCTCTCATGGAAGCTTGTCAGCTCGTACCTTATAAATAGCTTCATGACTTCCTTGTCAACCCATGTTATATATGTTCATGCCATTATCTGTCATTGTTGGTTGTTTAGGATTCATATCTACAATTTATATTGATCTCATCGGCTCTTATAGATAAAAAGAAAGGTTAGATAAAATGTGCGTTGGTGCTCGGCAGGTATGGCCCGGGTGCCAGTCATGGCCCTCCAATTTGGGTCGTGACAAATTGGTATCAGAGCAGGATATCCTTGAAGAGGATAACACCTTAGGAAAAGATCAAGATTAGTGCACGACATGTAAACTGTGAAGGTAAATCCACCACTAGGACACAGCTATCCAATGATCACTACTATTCTTTTTGGAAAGAGAGGAGAAGAGATCACTTGCAAATGACTGATGGATGCTTTAAATGTGGTAAAAAGAATCACATTATCAAGAACTGTCCTATGTGGGAAGTCGAGTGAAAAAAAGAGAGATCTAAAAGAAGAAACAGAAAGAAGGAACAAATTCATGATAAAAAGAAATACAATAAACCGCAATCCAAAGCAATGGTTGCTACTTGGGAAGATAGTTCAGATGAGGACATTGATGATGATGATGATGATGATGAACAATCTCTTATAGCAATTCAAGAATCTAAAGATGAACATGATGAAGAACCCGAGATAAGTTTTCTAGACCTAACGGATAAAATGAATTTCCTTTCTAAAGATAGACTATCTGAACTATCGCTAAATTTAATTGATGGATCTAAGAATATAAGTTCTGAAACAGAACAGTTGTCAAAAGAGAGTAACTTTTTAAAAGCAGAATGCAAAAACTTAGGAACAAAACGCTTGTAAAACTGAAAAGGAAAATACTTTTTTGAAAACTAGGTTCATGCACTTGATACAGTTGTCTTAGAACTTAGATCTGAAAATGTAAAGTTAAAGTTAGGGACAAGAAAAGAGATAGCCAGTGATATACAACTCAATCTAGAGGATAACTTAAGAAAGGTTAAAGATGAGCTATGATGAGATACAGACTCCTGTTGTATTTATTGTAGTTGCCCTTATTTGTCTCATTGATACCTGTTGTATGCTCACCATGTCTACTTTATGCACTTTTATTATTATTATTAACCTTTAGTAAGTGTGAAGTCGACCCCTCGTTACTATTTCTTCAAGTTTAGACTAGATACTTACTGGGTACGCGTTATTTTCCATACTCATGCTACACTTCTGCACTGATGTATAGGTACTGAGACAGCTTCCACCAGTGGTCACGCCGGCGCGTAGCCATTCATCTACGAAGACTTAGGGGTAAGTTGCTTGCCTTGCTACAATCCGCAACACCGGAGTCTCCTTCCATCTTATTTACTATTCATGTCTATTACTTTTAGACAGTAGTTTTAGTAGTTTATATATTCTCTAGATTGCTCATGTACTTGTGACGCTGGGTTTTGGGGATCTGTAGCACGTATATACGACTGTACTTATCATTTCTATCACTGCATACTACGTATTTATGATGTTGATATTTTGTTTAAACATACGTATCACAGTTTCATGAAATTTAGTGTAATCAAAAATATGTTGAAAAGGGATAAACAGATAGAAGTTTCGCTTGTGGGCTTGCCTAACGGCAACATTAGGTGCAGTCTCGACCTAGCACGAAATTGGGCCGTGATAGATTGGTATCAGAGCTTTAGGTTCACATAGGTCTCACGAGTCATGAGCAGGCCTAGTAGAGTCTTGCGCATTGGTGCGGTACCGTCCGTGCTTATCTTCGAGAGGCTATAGGGTGTTAGGAAACTCCTCTTTCTCCATCTCATGTCGTGCAATTGATATTATACTAAGTGTCTTTCTATTAATCTTTCACAGATGGTGAGAACACGCGTGGCAGATGTACCAGGCGGTCGAGGGGCTGCTCCCGCCATTGTTAGAGGCTGAGGCAGAAGCCGGGGAGGGCTCCAGCTCTAGTCAGAGGACAAGGGTGCCCTAGGGTTGCTCCTGTTGTGCAACCTATGGATCCAGTGGAGGATCTTGTTGTTGATGAGCAAGATGAGGCGCCTGTAGCTGTGCCAGCCCCAGCAAATTTCATGACTGCGTCGGGATTCCAGGAGGTCATGGGCCGTATGCTGCGGTTCATGGACTCTATAACGCAAGCTGGTTTATTTCCAGCGGATCCTGCCATATCTCAGGCGGGAGAGGGAGCACAGACCCCTATCACTTAGGCTCCAGGGCATGCCGCTGCCATTTAGCAGATCCTAGGTGCACTACTTGCGGGTGGAGCCCAGCTTATTGCAACAGCTATGCCAGAGTTGTACCAGCCGCGGACGATGATCAGCAGAAGTGTCTGGATAGATGGACTAGGCTTCGCCCCCTACCTTTGGGGTGAGCGGACAGAGTACCCCCAGGACTTCATTGGCCGGTGCAAGGATAGACTCCGAAATATGGGCATATTGGACTCCAACGGGATGGACTTCACCACTTTTCAGTTTGAGGGCAAGGCCTGCAGATGGTGGCAGACTTATCTTCTTAGCAGGCCAGCGGGTTCACCTCCCTTGACTTGGGATCCGTTTACACATCTGTTCTTGGAGAAGTGTATACCACCTTCTGAGAGAGAGGAGCTTCGGAGTCAGTTTGAGCGACTACGTCAGGGTCACATATCTGTCACCGACTATGAGGCGAGATTCACAGACTTATCTCACCATGCAACTATTATACTCCCCACAGATGCAGAGAGGGTGCAGAGGTTCATTACAGGTCTGCACCTTGAGATTCAGGTACCTACGGCCCATGAGGCATAGATGGGACTTCTTTTATTTAGATTCTGGACATAGCTCAAAGGATCGAGCCTTTTTGCAAAAACAGTGGAGAGTTTGCATCGAGGGACAAGCGGCCCCGGCAGTTAGGAGGATTCAGTAGCACCCCACCTGGGGGCAGAGGTAAGTTCATAAGGGGTCAGCCCAGCAAGCCCATGCAGTCAGCACCACCGCCTGCTCGGAGTGCTCCAGCATGACCCTATTTTAGTGCCATTAAGAGAGTACTTACCACCCGCCAGCTATTCAGGGTTCTTCTGGTGGGTATTCAAGCCATCAGGGTCAGACTTTAGGTCAGCAGTCCACCATTCAGAGGGGTTGTTTCAAGTGCAGGGAACTTGGCCACGTGAAGAGGTTTTGTCACAAACTTCGGGGCAAGGCTGAGCGGCAGAACTATCAGCCCAAAATTACCGTGCCAGCTGTTGCACCAGTCGTCTGGTCGCCCAAAGGCGAAGGGAAGGTAGGTAGGGGCCGTCCTAGAGGTTGAGGCCAGTCAGGTGGCGCTCCAGCTAGGTTTTATGCCTTTCCAGCAAAACCAGATGCAGTAGCCTCAGATGCCGTAATCACAGGTATTATTTCTGTCTGCGTTAGGGATGCTACGGTACTTTTTGATCCAGGGTCTACGTATTCATATGTTTAATCTTTGTTTGCTCATTTTCTGGGTGTTCCTCGTGAATCCTTTGGTACTCTTTTATATGTATCCACGCTAGTGGGCGATTTTGTTGTTGTGGATCGGATTTACTAGTCCTGTATCATGACTTTCTGTGGTTATGAGACTAGAGAGGATCTTCTGTTGCTCGATATGACCGACTTTAAGGTCATCTTGGGCATGGACTGGTTGTCTCCATATCATGTTGTCCTTAATTGCCATGCCAAGACTGTTACCTTGGTGATACCAGAGTTGCCTAGATTGGAGTGGAAGGATTCATCTGTCAGTGCATCTAGTCGGGTTATCTCTTTCCTGAAGGCTTGTCACATGGTCGAGAAGGGTTGTTTGGCTTATCTAGTTTATGTTTGGGATACTACTGCAGAGACTCCAACGATTGATTCAGTGCCCGTGGTGCGGGAGTTTTCCAATGTGTTTCTTTCTGATCTACAAGGCATGCTCCCAGATCGTGATATCGATTTCGGTATCGATTTTGCTCTAGGTACCCGTCCTATCTCTATTACACCATACCGGATGGCTTCGAAAAAGTTGAAGGATTTAACAGCTTTAGGAGTTGCTAGCAAAGGGGTTCGTCAGACCAAGTGTGCCACCTTGGGGTGCACCGTTGTTGTTCGTGAAGAAAAAGGATGGGACTACGCGGATGTGCATTGATTACCGCTAGTTAAACAAACTTACAATTAATAACAGGTACCCAGTGCCGCCTATTGATGATTTGTTTGACCAATTACAGGGTGCCAGGGTGTTCTCTAAGATCGAATTGAGATCTGGGTATCATCAGCTGAAGCTTCGTGCTTCGGATGTTCCGAAGACGGCCTTCCGGACTAAACATGGTTAGTATGAGTTTTTGGTGATGTCCTTCAGCTTGACTAATACCCCCGCGACATTTATGGATTTGATGAACCGAGTGTTCAGGCCGTATCTTGATTCTTTTGTCATTGTCTTAATTGACAATATATTGATCTACTCGCGTAGTATGGGGGAGCACGAGCTACATTTGAGAGTTGTACTTCAGACCTAGTAGGAACAGAAGTTATATGCTAAGTTCTCCAAGTGAGAGTTCTGGTTAGATTCTGTGGAATTCTTGGGGCTTGTTGTATCAGGCAAGGGTATTAAGGTATATCCCAGAAAGATCGAGGTAGTCCAGAGTTGGCCTCGTCCTACCATAGGGACCGAGATCAGGAGTTTCCTGCAGTTAGTAGGTTATTATCGCCGGTTTGTAAATGGCTTCTCATATATTACAACACCTTTAACTAGATTGACCCAAAAGGGTGCTCCGTTCTGATGGTCCGATAATTGCGAGGCGAGCTTTCAGAAGCTCAAGACAGCTTTGATTACAACACTGGTGTAAGTAATGTCTTCCGATTCAGGGATGTATACCGTGTATTGAGACACTTCACGCGTTGGGCTGGGTTGTGTCATGTTCCTCATGTCAGCTGAAGCCCCACGAGAAGAATTACCCCGTACATGATTTGGAGTTGGTTGTGATAGTTTATGCTCTCAAGATCTAGAGTCATTATTTTTATGCGGTGTCAGTAAGGTTTACACCGATCATCACAGCTTGCAACATTTGTTCAAACAAAGGGATCTCAATTGGAGGCAGCGCAGGTGGCTTGAGTTTCTAAAAGACTATGATATTACCATCCTCTATCATCCGGGCAAGGCGAATGTGGTTACAGAATCCTTAAGCAGAAAGGCTGAGAGTATGGGTAATTTGGCATTTATTTCAACAGAGGAGAGGCCATTGGCATTGGACATTCAGTCCTTAGCTAACAGAGTTGTGGGGTTAGATATTTCTGAGCCCAGTCAAGTTATTACATACGTAGTGGCTCAGTCTTCATTACTTGAGCAAATCAAGGCTCGTCAGTACGATGATTCTCACTCGTTGGTTCTCAGAGAGACGGTACTATAAGGTGGTGCCAAGAAGGTTACTAACAGTGAGAATGGTGTTCTGTGGCTCCAGGGTCGCCTATGTGTTCCTAATGTTGATGGTTTGAGGGCGAATATTTTAGGGGAGGCATATAGTTCTCGGGTATTCTATTCATCCAGGGGCTACGAAGATGTATCGCGACCTGAGGCAGCATTATTGGTGGCAGCGGATGAAGAAGGACATAATTAAGTATGTGACGAGATGTCTAAACTGCCAGCAGGTCAAGTATGAGCACTAGAGGACAAGTGGCCTCCTTCAGCGGATGGTTATACCATAATGGAAGTGGGAGCGCATTACGATAGACTTCGTTGTGGGGTTACCATGGACGTTAAGGAAGTTTGATAATGTTTGGGTCATTGTTGACAGATTTACATTCAGGAGATTGTCCGGTTGCATGATGTGCCCATTTCCATCATATCAGATAGAGGCCCTCTGTTTAGTTCACATTTCTGGAGGGCAGTACAGAGTGAGTTGGGTACCCGGGTAGAGCTCAGCATAGTTTTTCATTCGCAGACCGATGGGCAGTTGGTGCGGACAGTTCAGATTCTGGAGGATATGCTCAAAGCATGTGTCATTGACTCGGAGGTCAGTGGGATAGATTCTCGCCCTTGGCCAAGTTTGCTTACAACAATAGTAATCAGTCCAGCATTAAGATGGCTCCATTTGAGGCTTTATACGGTTGGAGATGTCATTCGCCCATCGGATGGTTTGAGCCCGGCGAGGCTAAGTTATATGGTACTGATTTGGTGAGGGATGCCTTGGAAAAGGTAAAGTTGATTCAGGAGCGACTTCGCACAACACAGTCCAGACAGAAAAGTTACGCGGATCAGAAGGCGCGTGATCTATCATTTATGATGGGAGAGAGGGTTCTCTTGAAAGTTTCACCGATGAAGGGGATCATGAGGTTCGAAAAGAAGGGCAAGTTGAGCCCAAGGTTTATTGGCCGATTTGAGGTGTTGAGGCAAGTTGGGGAGGTTGCTTATGAGCTTTACTTGCCTCCCAGCCTATCGGGAGTTCATCCAGTCTTCCATGTCTCTAAGCCGACAGGTCGCACGTTCTAGATTACAGCACGGTTCAGCTAGATGAGAGTTCGGGTTATGAAGAGGAGCCAACTGCCATTGTTGACAGGCAAGTTTGCTAGTTGAGGTCCAAGAAGATTGCTGCGGTGAAGGTCCAGTGGAGGGGTCAACCAGTTGAGGAAACGACTTGGGAGGCCGAGGAGTACATGAGGAGGAAATGTCTGCACCTTTTCAACACTACAGGTATGATTCTAGACCCGTTCGAGGACGAACATTTGTTTAAAAGGTGGAGAATGTAACGACCTGACCGGTCGTGTGCTTTCTAGATCCCCTGCTCACCTAATTAAGACTCCCCATATGTGCTTTTACTGTTTTATGACCTGCGGGGAAGATTGGTTTAGGTTTGGAAGGGTTGGGGTTGAAATCGGAATACTTAGTTCCTTAATAGTAGCATATAATGGTTAAGTTTAACTTGAGTCAACATTTTGAGTAAACGACCTTGGACTCAGGATTTGACGGTCCTAATAGGTTTGTGTGATGATTTTGGACTTAGGCGTATATTCGGATCGGGTTTCGGACGATCCGGGAGCGTTTCGGCGCTTAATATTGAAAGTTGGCACATTGAAAATTTTCATGTTCTTTAAGTTTGGTTTAGAGTAGGTTTTGGTGTTATCGAGATCCATTTGGGATTTTGAGACTAAGAGTAGTTCTGTATGGTGATTTATGATTTTCACACAAAATTTGGCATCATTCCGAGTTGATTTGATAACAATCGGACGCGCGGAAGTATTTTTAAGTTTCATGTTGAATTCATATGTTATAACATCCGATTTGTAATTCTAGATGTTATTTTGGTGTTTCAATCGCCGAGAAGGTCCGTATTATGTTGTTAGATGTGTGACTGTAAATGGATGGGTTCCCGGATGCAAAACGGATTGGAATGGGACTCGGAATTGGACATGGGGGAAATTGTTGATGCTTCAGATCTGGTGTAATCACACTTGCGTGGAAAGGGCCACAGGTGCGAACTCGTAGAAGCGGCCCAGTAGTTGTAGAAGCGCACCTGAGGCTGGAGCTGGGTGGTCACAGGTGCGAGGATTGTTCTGCATCTGCGCGCCCGCAGAAGCGATCGAGGCTCCGCAAATGCGGACTTGGGCTGGTTGGCTGTGGGTCGCAGAAGCGGAAGGAATCCGCAGAAGCGTCTCCCTGTTCGCTGAAGCGAGGAAGCTGGAGGCAGTGGGGGATCGCAGGTTCGACCTTTTGACCGCATCTTCGGATCCACAGATGCGATCAAGTGGCTGCAGGTGTTGAAGTCGCTGGGCAGTGAGGAATTTTAATCCGAGACTTAGGCCATTTTCCTCACATTTCATTTGGTTTTGGGCGATTTTGAGAGCACATTTGAGGGGGATTCTCATCAATATCCTAAGGTAAGTAACTCCCACCCATTTTTAAGTTAATTATGCGGGTTTTAGGTAGATTAAACATGGAAAGATTATATATTTCAGTTTGTGAGGCTATAGGTAATATTTATCTTCAAAAATTTTCGGAATCCGGCATGTGGGCTCGGGGGAGAATTTTAAGAATCTTCCAATTTGGTTTGGGTAATTACTCTCATAGCTAAATTATGAAGTTTTGAGTATGTATTGATTAAATCATAAAATATTTGACTAGTTTCGGATTGTTCGGCATTGACTTGGGGCTTATAGAGCGGATTAAGGGACCGAAAGTAAGCTTGTGAACGAGGTAAGTCTCTTGCCTCTCCTTGTAAGAGGGAACTCATCCCCTTAGGTTTATTTTATTGTGTGTTACTTGTGTGGGGAGCTACATATGCACAAGGTGAGGAGAGTTTGTGCATAGCTATATTCCATGATACGCCCGGGTAGACTTAGATCCACATCACGCTTTTAATTGTACTGTTGTGTTTATCATGCATATTAACTGCCTTGAATAGAGCTGAGACTAAGGATTTAAAGTTGCAATTACCCATATAGCCTTCTTATTTTTGGAAAATTGAGAAATACTTAATAACTATGAAAAATCCATGACTTTTCACCTCGCAAGTACTTCCGCGAGCGAGATAAAATTCTCTACTCTAATGGGATCGGGCTGTTCGCTTTGGCAATATAATAACACCACTCTTATGGGATCGGGCTGTTCGCCTCGAAGTATGAAGGTACCACTATTCTTATGGGATTGGGCCGTTCGCCTTAGCAATATGATGGTAATACTATTCTTATGGGATCGAGCCATTCGACTCGATAGTATGATGGTAACACTATTCTTATGGGATCAGGTCGTTCGCCTCGGTAGTACTGAGTACCACTATTCTTATGGGATCAGGTCGTTCGCCTCGGCAACTTCGTGCTTAATAATCAAAACGGGTTCCAGTTTGGGTAATTGAGTTAGTGCCTTCACGGCCAGTTATGAGGTGTTGGTGATGAGACACGGACTCCTGTTGTATTTATTGTAGTTGCCCTTATTTGTGTCATTGATACATGTTGTATGCTCACCATGTCTACTTTATGCACTTTTATTATTATTATTCATCTCTAGTAAGTGTCAAATCGACCCCTCGTCACTACTTCTTCGAGGTTAGACTAGATACTTACTGGGTATGTGTTATTTTCTATACTCATGCTACACTTCTGCACTGATGTGCAGGTACTGAGACAGGTTCCACAGTGGTCACGCGGGCGCATAGCCGATCTTCTACAAAGACTTAGGGGTTAGCTTCTTGCCTTGCTACGATCCAAATCACCGGAGTCTCCTTCCATCTTATTTACTATTCATGTCTATTACTTTCGGACAGTAGTTTTAGTAGTTTGTATGTTCTCTAGGTTGCTCATGTACTTGTGACACTGGGTTTTGGGGATTTGTAGCACGTATGTACGGCTGTACTTGTCATTTCTATCACTGCATACTATGTACTTATGGCGTTGATATTTTGTTTAAACATATTATCACAGTTTCATGAAATTTAGTGTAATTAAAAATATGTAAAAAGGGATAAACAAATAGAAGTTTCGCTTGTGGGCTTGCTTAATGGTGGCGTTAGGTGCAGTCTCGACCTAATATGAAATTGGGTCATGATAGTCACACACCAAGAAATCTACGTAAATGTTCAGGTTAGTAGAATGTCAAATACTTGGTTATTATCTTTAGTTTATTCTAGTACTCTATTAGTCAATAGGAAGATACAATGGAATAATTTAGAAATAGTAGCAAAAAGTAACACCCTGTCGTTGCTACTTTGTGGAGACTTTAATGAAGTCACCAGTGGATCCAAAAAGTTTGGAGGTAGGCCCATCAATAATAAAAGAACTATTACCTTCCTAAATTTTTGGGGTAACATTGATATGATAGATTTAGGATTCGTGGGGGCCACGTTTACCCAATGTAAAGGAAAAAAATGAAGACATCAAATTTTGGAAAGGCTAGATCGTTTCTTTGGCAACGCTGACTGGGTAGAAATATTCCAAGACGCTACTGTCATGCACCTGCCACGCACGTACTCCGACCACTGTCCTATAATCCTCATTCTGATTAGGCCTTTGAATAGACCAACCCATGTCTTCCGTTTTGAAACAATGTGGCTTAGTCACCCGCAATTTAATAATATTGTAAAATATCATTAGGCCAATAGTTATAACTACACAACTTCCATCTCCTTATTCAAAAAATACGTGGAAGAGTGAAATAAAAATACATTTGGAAATATTTTTAACAAAAAGAAAACACTGCTGGCACGTATCCTTGGGCTACAAAACATGGAACATAAAGACAAAAATAATTTCCACCATAATCTAGAAGACAAACTAATCAGGAATTATATTACGAACCCAATTTTTCTCCGTAGGATGTCGTGATGACACCTATGACACCTAGTCTCTAAAACTAGGTAAGCCTAACACTTACTGAATTAAATGACAGAATTTAACCAAAACAACTATTAAGCATAAACTGTATATATTTATATAAAGCAACAATCCCAATATGAGACAATATCCCAAGACCTGTCGTACAAGTTATAAGCTTTTCTAAGAGTAAATAGGAATAACAAGTACATCACTGTCCTGGAATAATAGAAAATATTGGAAATAAAATACAACAGAGGGTAACTTTGGGGCCTGCGAATGTCGAGCAGGTGTACCTTGAAGTCTACAACCGTGTAGACATAAGTCTCAAACAAACTCGATCAGAAGTACCTGGATCTACACAAAAATGTGCAGAAGCATAGTATGAGTACACCACAGCGGTAACCAGTAAGTATCAAGCCTAACCTCTATAGAGTAGTGACGAGGCCATGTCAAGACACCTACCAAACATGTAACTTGTGCAGGATATATCATAAAGATAACAATAGAAAGAACATCAATATAAGACCAACAACAGAGGGACCACAATTTATAATCAACAGTGAAAATAATAGAAGCACGAATGGCTACAAAAAATAACTAGGTAATGAAGCAACAACATAATTAGAATACAGATGAATATGAATGAATTCAAGTAATGAGAACCGATGACAACTCAATCAATCAAATCGTTCATAATGCACGAATTACAACAAGAATTACCCGAGGTACCAATCCTCGTAATCACAAATCTTGAGTTACAACTTCCAAGTCTTACACATATGGCACCTCGTGCCCACATTAGCAATCACCCTCGCACAGCAAAGTCCTGGTGTTACCATGTACATCGTATTCGTATCAATATCAACTAAGATGATCAATGGATAAATTTAAACACAATAAACCACAATTTCAAACTTGAATAAAGTAAAGCGTCAAATGAGATATTAAGCATAATTTAGGATTCAAATAAAGTAAAATAAAGGAGAGGTTGTGCAAATAGAGTATCAGATGAGCTTAGTTTAGAAATTTATGAGATGAAGTAAAAATATCGTATTTAAACAAAGTAAAACATCCGTTAAATATAGAATTTGTTAAAAATAAAACATGAAAACAATTTTTAAGGTACACAACAATAAGGTGACGAGTAAAATTTTAGAATCCAATTAAAGTAAAAATGTGATAACTATTTAAATTAGTAAAATGCCGAGTGAAATACGAGTTTTATTTTGAAAGACACACAAGAGAATCACCTTAAGAATTCTTTCATTTAAAACCGCTAAATTACCAACAACTCCATCGGATATGAGATAATGACCCCATGCACATAAATTCACCTTGAAAATCAATTTATCAAGAAATAACGGAGGCACAAATTAGCATGTTAAAGCAACACAACAATATCGGTTGCGGCGTGCAACCCGATCCCACACAATAATAACAATATCCGTTGCGGCGTGCAATCCTATCCCACACAATAATAACAATATCCGTTGCGGCGTGCAATCCGATCCCACACTATAATAACAATATCTATTATGGCATGCAACCCCATCCCACCTATAGCATATCGTCCGTCCTTATCGGTCCATATCACATCTTTTCATATCATTTCAATATCATTGCAGCGTACAACACGATCCCCAAACAATAGGCATTACACAAATAACTACAACCAACTGCATCGTATCACAAAATCAAACACATTAACAAAGCTACACAAAAAGTCACAAATGGGTGATAAAATTACACGATAACTCCCAAAATCAAATAGCAAGTAATGATAATTTATAAATAAAGACACTGTTACCAAGAATCAATTAACAATTAAGGCATGTAAAGTATGAATTCAACAAGTAATTACAATTAACTAATAAGACATATAAGAGTAAACTTGATAATAAAAGATACAACATGTGCTAACAACTTCAAGTAAGGCACGTACGAGCAAATTCAACAATGAAAGATATCACATGTTGTGACAAATACAATTAAATGCACGGAAGAAGTCTAGAAGTCTACACGGGTCAAATACCACATATAAGCTCGTGTACACGTCTTCCACATAATTCAAATAGTACTATCACTCAAAACCTAGGGGTAATTCCTCCCCCTCCCCCCC
>MCJB01052808.1:62761-83316 GCA_002018475.1 Nicotiana obtusifolia | reverse complement strand
CCCCCCCCCCCCCCTCAAGGCCCTTTTTTTACGTGAATGCGGGCCCTTAAGTGCGAACGCGAAGGCTACCTGACCCAGAACCAGCATTTTCAGTTTTCCAGACTTAGTTCCGGGTGGTCCGAAATCCACCCGAGCCACTGGGGACCCCGACCAATAGCACCAACAAGTCCTTAAACATAATATACACCCGCTTGAACCCTAGAGACACGTAAAACAACATCGAAAACAAGAAACATACCCCAAAACCAACTCGAATCAAATTATGAACTTCAAACTTTTCAATTAGCTCCGAAAGCGTCGAATCATATGTAAACTACTCGAAATGACACCAAATTTGTGTACAAGTCATATATCACCAGACGGAGCTACTCCTAGGCTCGGAATCTCAAATGGACCTCGATAACACCAAAGTATACTCCAAACCAAATTTAAAGAACTAGAAAACCTTCAATGAACCAACTTTACACATTAAGCGCCGAAACGTTCTCGTGCTACCTGAAACCCGATCCGAACACACGCCCAAGCCTAACTAAGTGTTCCGATTTCAACCCGAACCTTTCTAGACCTAAACCAACCATCCCCGCAAGTCATAAAACAGTAAATGCACATACGGGAAGCCTTAATTAAGGGAATGGGGATCTAATAAGTAAAAACACTCGGGTCGTTACATTCTCCACCTCTTAAACAAATGTTCGTCCTCAAACGGGTCTAGAATCATACTTAGGGTGCAGAATAAGTACGGATATCTGCTACTTATGTCCTCTCGATCTCCCAAGTTCCTTCCTCGACTGGTTGACCCCTCCACTAAAATTTTACCACAGCAATCTTCTTGGACCCAACTGGCGAACATGCATGTCAGTAATGGCAATTGGCTCCTCCTCATAACCTAGACTCTCATCTAGTTGAACCGTGTTGTAATCTAACACGTGCGGCCCATCGACATGGTACCTCCGGAGCATAGACACATGGAAGACCGGATGAACTCCTAATAGACAGAGAGGCAAAGCAAGCACATAAGCAAAACTCACCTCAGCACCTCAAATGGGCCAATAAACCTTGGGCTCAGCTTGTCCTTCTTTCCGAACCTCATGATACCATCATCGGCGAGAATTTTAAAAGAACCTTCTCACCCATCATGAATGATAAGTCACGCGCCTTCTGATCTGCATAAATTTTCTGTCTGGAATGTGCTGTGCGAAGCCGCTCCTGAATCAACTTCACCTTCTCCAAGGCATCCATTACTAAATCAGTGACATATAACTTAGCCTCGCGGGGCTCAAACCATTCCATGGGTGAACGACATCACCGACCATATAAAGCCTCAATTGGAGCCATCTCGATGCTGGACTAATAACTATTATTGTGAGCAAACTTGGCCAAGGGCAAGAATCTATCCCACTGCCTCCGAAGTCAATGACACATTCTCTGAGCATATCCTCTAGAATCTGAATTGTCCGCTCTGACTACCCGTCGGTCTGTGGATGAAAGGCTGTGCTGAGCTCTACTCGGGTACCCAATTCGCTCTGTACTACTCTTAAGAAATGTGAAGTGAACTGAGGGCCTCTATTTGATATGATGAAAACAGGCATACCATGCAACCAAACAATCTCCTGAACGTAAATCTCGGCCACCCTCTTTGTAGAGTAAGTAGACACCACCAGAATAAAATGTGTTGACTTGTTTAGCCTATCGACAATGACCCACATGGCATCAAACTTCCTCAACGTTCGTGGAAACCCAATAACGAAGTCCATAGTGATGCGCTCCCACTTCCATTCTTGTATAACCATCTGCTAGAGTAGGCCACCTAGCCTCTGGTGCTCATACTTGACCTGCTGGCAATTTAGACATCTCGCCACATACTAAACTATGTTCTTCTTCATCCGCCGCCACCAATAATGCTGCCTCAGATCGCGATATGTCTTCATAGCACCTGGATGAATAGAATACCGAGAACTATGTGCCTCCTCTAGAATATTTTCCCTTAATCCATCAACATTAGGAATACATAGGCGAACCTGGAGTCGCAGAACACCATCATTACCGATAGTAACCTCCTTGGCACCACCTTGTAGTATTGTCTCTCTCAAAACCAACAAGTGCGGATCATCGTACTGACAAGCCTTGATCCGCTCAAGTAATGAAGACTGAGCCATAACACATGCAAGGACTCGACTAGGCTCTAAAATATCTAACCTCACAAGTCTATTAGCTAAGGACTGAATGTCCAAAGCCAATGGCCTCTACTCTGCCAAAATGAAGGCCAAACTTCCCATACTTTCGGCCTTTCTGCTCAAGGCATCAGCAACTACATTTCGCTTTCCGGGATGGTAAAGATGGTAATATCATAGTCCTTCATTAACTCAAGCCATCTGCGCTGCCTCAAATAAAGGTCCCTCTGCTTAAACAAATGCTGCAAGCTGCAATGATCAGTGTAAACCACACTGGACAACCTATATAGATAATGCCTCCAGATTTAAGAGCATGAACTATCGCGGCCAACTCCAAATCATGCACGGGGTAATTCTTCTCGTGGGGCTTCAACTGACGTGAAGCATATGTAATAACTCGCCCCTCCTGCATCAATACACAACCCAAGCCAATGCACGAAGTATCATAATACACGGTATACATCCCCAAATCGGAGGGCAACACTAACACTAGTGCTTTAGTCAAAGTGGTCTTGAGCTTCTGGAAGCTCACACACAATCATCGTACCATCTAAGCGGAGCACCCTTCTGGGTCAGTCTAGGCAAGGGCACTGCAATAGACGAGAAGCCCTCCACGAAGACCCTATCCACAATAACAGAATCACCCACTGGCAAGGACACATATACAAGAATGCCCAAGGACTCATGGGACATATCCAGATAAGGAGAAAATAAAGAAAAATTATAGGAGTAGGTAGACCCTGGATCAAATAATACTGAGGCATCCCTTTTCGGCAGACAGAAATAGTACCTGTGATCACTGCATCGGAGGTGTTTGCCTCTGGCCTGGGAGATAACATAGAATCTATGCGGAGCGCCACCTGACTGGCCTCCACCTCTGGGATGACACCTAGCCACCTGCCCTCCGCCTCTGGCCGGGCGGGCGGGCGGTGTGGTAGCTGGTACAATAATCATGGGTCGATGGTCGTGCTGCTCGGCCTTGCCCTAAAGTTTGGAACAAAACCTCTTCACGTGGCCAAGATCCCCGCACTCGAAGAAACCCCTCGGAGTAGTGGGCTACTGACCTAAAGTCTGACCCTAATAGCCTGAATACCCATTGGAGGAACCCTAAATAGCTGGCGAACGGTAAGAACTCTCTGTAATGGCACTGAAGTAGGGTCATGATGGAGCACTCCGAGCAGGTGGTGGTGCTGACTGCATGGGCCTACTAGGCTGACCCCTCATGAACAGACCTCTGCCCCTAGGTGGGGCGCCACTGAATCCTCTAAACTGTTGGGGCCTCTTGTCCCTCAGTGCAAACTATCCACTACAATTGTGAATACGCTTGATCCTCCGAGCTATATCCACAACATGATGAAAGGAATTCCCTATGCTACCTCACGGGACATAGGAACCTGAATATCAGGTTGCAGACCTGTAATGAACCTCTGTACCCTTTTTGAGTCTGTGGGGAGTATAATAGTTGCATGGTGAGACAAGTCAGTAAATCTCATCTCATAGTCGGCGACATACATGTGACTCTGACGGAGTAGCTCAAACTCACCCCGAAGCTCCTCTCTCTTAAAAGGTGGTATCTACTTCTCCAAGAACAAATTATAACTGATCCCAAGTAAAAGGAGGTGAACCTGCTGGCCTGCTAAGAAGGTAAGCCTGCCACCATCTGCGGGCCTTGCTCTCAAGCTGAAAGGTGGTGAAGTCCACCCTGTTAGACTCCAATATCCCCATGTTTTGAAGCCTATCCTTGCACCGATCAATGAAATCCTGAGGGTCCTCTGACTGCTCACCCCAAAAGTTAGAGGGCGAAGTCTAGTCCATCTGTCCAGCCGCTTCTGCTGATCAACAGTTGCGACTGGTACAACCTCTGGCACAGCCGCTGTAACTGATTGGGCTTCGCCCACAGGTAGTGCACCTGGGGTCTTAAAAACGGCAGCGGCGGGCCCAGGAGCCTGAGTGGTAGAGATCTGTGTCCCCCTCCTGCCTGAGATGTGGCAGGGTCCGTTGGAATTAACCAGCCTGCGTCATAGAGTCCATGAACTGCAGCATACGGCCCATGATCTCATGGAATCCCAATGCAGTCATGAAATTGGCGAGGGATGGCACAGTTGCAAGCGCCTCATCCTACTTCTCAACAATAGGATCCTCCACTGGATCCTCTGGTGGTACAATAGAAGCAACTCTAGGACGTCCTCGTCCTCTGACAGGAGCTGGAACCCTCCCTCGGCCTCTGGCAACGGGGAGAGTAGCTCCTCTACTGCCTGGTACATTCGCGGTGCGCGTTCTCACCATCTGTGAGAGATCAATAGAAATATACTTAGCACAATATCAATTACACGATAGGGGATGAAGAAAGAGAAGTTTCCAAACACCTTATAGCCTCTCGAAGATAAGTACGGATGTCTCTGCACCGATCCACAAGACTCTAATAGGCCTGCTCATAACTCATGAGATCTATGTGAACCTAAAGCTCTGATACCAAACTGTCATGACCCAAAATCCAAAGTAGGTCACGATGGCACCTAATGCCGCCAAGCCACAAATGAAACTACTATTTATTTACCCTTTTTTAACATTTAAAACAAAGTTTTCCTTTTAAGAGAAACAAAATAAGTAGGATCTCATGCATCCGTATCTACTCCTTTCTTAACCAAAATACCATCATAATAAGTACATCCACTGTAGTGATAAGATGATAAGTACATTAGTACAAAAATGCTAAAAATCCCTAAAATCCAGCGTCACAAGTACATGAGCAATCTAGAGAATATATAAAACTACTACAACTACTGTTTGAAAGTGATAGACAAAAATAATAAACAAGGTAGAGGGAGACTCCGGTGTTGCATATCGTAGCAAGGCAAGCAGCTCACCACTAAGTATCCATAGAAAATCGGCTAGGCGCCCGTGTGACTATTGGTAGTACCTGTCTCAGTACCTGCACATCAATACAGAAGTGTAGCGTGAGTACGGAAAACAACACGTACCCAATAAGTATCTAGTCTAACCTCGAAGAAGTAGTAACGAGGGGCCGACTTGACACTTACTAGAGGTCAAATAACAATATAAATACATAAAGTAGACATGGTGAGTGAACAACAAATAGCAGCGAAGCAGATAAAGTAACTACAGAAAGTCCATACATGAGTCTGTATCAAGGCACTAAACACATCATACTCTACCTTGAAGGCACTAACTCAATAATTAACAAACTGATTCCAGTTCCAAATTATTAAGCACAATGTTGCCGAGGCGAACATCCTGATCCCATAGGAATAGTGGTACTTAGTACTGCCGATGCGAACAGCCTGATCTTATAAGAATAGTATTACTAACAATGCCGAGGCGAACAGCCCGATCCCATAAGAGTAGTGTTACCATCATGTCGAGGCGAACGGTCTGATCCCATAAGAGTAGTGTTACCATCATGCCGAGGCAAATGGACCAATCCCATAAGAGTAGAGAGGTTTACCTCGCTCGCGGAAGCTCTTGCGAGACAAGAAGACACTGATTTATAGTTTATCAAGTATTTCCTAATTTTTCTAAAGTAAGAATCTAAGTCGTTATCTTCAATTTAAACCCTCAACCTCAGTCCTAATCAAGACAACTAATACACATGATAGACATAAACAGTAAAAATAAAGGCATGATGTGAATCTTAGTCTACCCCGACATATCATGAATATAGCTACGTACGGACACTCGCAAGAGACTTATCTCGATTCCAAGTCCTCAATCTAGCTCTTCAACCTCACTAGAACTCCTCAAACGACGCCAAAGACTCTGAAACTAACCAAAAGTCATATAAACTAATAAATATATGATCAAAAGTTCATAATTTAGTTATTAGAGTAATTACCCAACCCAATTTGTAGGTTCCTAAAATTCATCCCAAGGCCCACATGCCTGGATTCAGAAATTTTCGAATATAAAAAATGTTACCCATGACCTCACAAAGTCAAATATATATTCTCATTTACATATCGATTTGTGGTCAAATCTTATTTTTACCAAACCCTAGGTTCTAGCAAAATCTCAAAAATTTTCCCTTAATTTCATGTTAAATCTACCCGTAATCCATGTTTTTAACAAAAGAATTGATAGGGTTCACTTACCTCTTGATGTTGATGAAAATCCCTCACAACATGCTCTCAAAATTGCCCAAGACCAACTGGGAAATGAGAGAAAAGAGATTGAGTCCCGCATTAAAAATCCATTATGCCCAGTGATTCCTTCTTCGTAATCACTGAAGAAGGCTCGCGATCGCGAAGGCATAACTGGCCTAGGCAGTGAAGCTCTTCTTTGCAAACGCAAGGGAAGCCATGCAATCGCAAAGGCTTGTCTAGCCTAAGCTTCGCGAACACGGTCACACCTTCGTGAATGCGAAGAGTAACAGTGACTGACCCGCCCCCCCCCCTCTCCAAGGCCCTTGTTCTACGCGAACGCGGGCCCTCAAGCATGAACACGAAGGCTACCTGACCCAGACCTTCACGAACGTGGCCCCATGCATGCGAACGCAAAGGGAAAAAATGCCCGGTTCCCAATTCCTTCTACACAAACGCGACTCCACCTCCACGTTCACGAAGAAAGAAACCAGACCCAGCATTTTTAATTTTCTAGACTTAGCTCCGGGTGGTCCGGAATCCACCCGAGCCACCCAGGACCCCAACCAATCGCACCAATAAGTCCATAAACATAATATGTACCCGCTCGAACTCTCGAACCATGTAACAACATCGAAAACAAGAAACGTGCCCCAAAACCAACTTGAATCAACTTATAAACTTCAAACTTTTCAATTAGCTCTAAATGCGTCGAATCATATGTAAACTACTCGGAATCATACCAACTTGAAAGCTTCAAACTTTTGCATACAAGTCATAAATAACCACATGAAGCTATTCCCAGGCTTGGAATTTCAAACGAACCTCGATAACACCAAAGTCTACTCAAACCAAATTTAAAGAACTAGAAAACCTTCAGTGAACCAACTTTCCACATTAAGCGCTGAAACGCTCCCTGGTTACCCAAACCCGATCCGAACACTCCCTGCCCAACTCCGAAATCATCATACAAACCTATTCGAACCTTCAAATCCTAGTTTTGAGGGTGTTTGCTCAAAATGTTGGCTCAAGTCAAATTTGACCACCTTAGGTAACTATGGAGGAACTAAGTGTTCTGATTTCAACCCGAACCCTTCCAAACCTAAACCAACCATTCCTGCAAGTCATCAAATAGTAAAAGTACTTACATAAAGTCTTAATTAGGGAAATGGGGATCTAGTAAGTAAAATAACCGATCGGGTCATTACATACCTGAGCGAAGCCCGAACCAATACCAGCTCACACGAACAAAAACCGACTCAATCGGGGTCTGATAGCTCAACCAATTCGCCAAAATATCGTTCTGGGGTGTTCATAACCCAAAGTCCAACCCACACTAGTTGGGTCACATATCTCCTTAAATACTCCTCCAAAACTCGTCAAATTCAAGTATGTTGTTCTCCTAATATAGGAGAACAAGACTCCAAAAGGAATCGGGAAATAAACGCTTCTAACTCTATTTTAATTTTAAAATTTAGGACATAACCCTAGGTCTTGATTCAAAAAATTAAATGGATTTTCAATTAAAATCAGAGATTAAAGCTTTAAACCAAGGAAATGAATCAAAAGGAAATACTTAGGTTATGGTTTAGACCTTAACCCATGGAAGAAACGTGAAGAACATCATTGAATTCTCCCAATCCCAAACTTTCAAGATGAGAACAACTCCAACAACATTAATAGCCAAAAATGCCCAGTTGTTCTGCCTCGTTTCTTATTCCAAACGATCCCTAAAATCTCTTTTGAGGTCTCTAATGGATTACTTGTGAAATTCCAGTCAAGTTAGGCTTTTGAATCACTCTATTTGACCTTATAACGAAGGAGATATGTTGGTTTCAATATTTGAAAATAATGCATATTTTTAAATACGAATTCAATGGCAATTTCGTAATTAATTTGAAAAATCTAGCAACTCAATTCTTAGTAAGATGACCATAAATTCCTCATACGATGTCGAAACTTGATGATTTCAGTTGATATGGTTCCAAAATTATGATATGGATATAATGGTTTAGTCGAAACATGAATCAAATGTCGTTTGCTCAATATGGTAACCTTTGTGCTCAAATCGACGTCGAAACCGAAAACGATCACCATACAACCCAAACTTATCTAAAATTCATCGGAATTTAACCAAGCTTTGTGGACATGTCCAAATCATCATACAAACTTATTTGAATAATTAAAACTCGATTTCGAGTCCATTTACACAAATCACCATATATCCTCACCATACATATAACCATGGGTGATCCCACAAAACCCAATCCATATAAGCCCGACAACACCACCTAATAGAGGATCCTTACTTCAACCTTAGTCCATAAACCTTAAAACCGAAATCCCCAACATCCGAAACTCAATATATGACCCGATTCTTTCATCTAGGCACCGTATAACTCAGAACAAGATGTATCAATCCATAACCATATCTTAAGACATAATCACATGATATACCACATAACTTAAATACTCATAGCAATAACTTCTTACCGCAATAGCTGCTCGATAACCAACCTGACACTAGTAACAAACCTCATATCAACTAAAACTTGTTCTGAACCTTCGTACACTGCAAATGATGAAAGAAACAAACAAAATCTCATAACCATCCATCAGATCAACAAGTCGTGGAGCTCTCTTGCCCGATAAGAGCCATAGCTAAAATCTAAGCCGATTAGTGACACTATTATTCCAAATACACCTTAATCAAATCCGATGTCACTCATTTTAGGCTCAATAATCTTAACTCATCCGGTACAAACTACTCGATCGACCTGTCACACAAATCCTACTTAGAGCCACATACCATGCAATGCGTGCACCAACGAACAATAACTCAGATATACTAATGATGGAAAGAGAATGGAAATGAAGGAACTGTCCTGCCAGCTCAACAGATACCACCATGAAGCGCTATGCTATTAATCCACCACACAAGGGGAAACATAACACACAAAATAAGCAGAAAGGATCATATCCTAACATAACGCCACTGCGATTCATGACCCAATCCGGTACCCGTCCATCTGGAATACGTCGAGCTATGATACTCACAATCAACAACCATAAGCATATCAACAACAAACATACGAAGCACGTGACCCTAACCATAGAGATACAGATATCACTATATACAAAAAACAACAAGACCATAACCAAGGCACAATCACCCATTCACCACCCCAAGAGAAATCTCGCTCGAAATTTGCTAAAATAACAAAAATAACCGCATCATATGTAAATAATCAATAGTCTCACAACCTGTCGTGGCGTAGAAGAGTAACACATAGAACACATCAGAACACGAATAAGGTCAACTCTAACTGATGACACTATCTGCTAAAATAATTGTGCTGAGTAAACAAGTCTGACCTGATGTAGAATATACATTCTCATTAGGCCTACCAGCGGCCTCAAAATCAATTCTGATCCTTCCGAAATAGGTGGATAGCCTCCGAAAAGTCCACAATAGCACATATATATATATATATATATATATATAGCACATATCATCTATCGCCAACCTCTTAGCATACCTCTACCATCTGCAACCATGGAATAAGCTACCTCTGAGAAACTTCTTAGTCTTCTGATCCTTAGAATGCCAAAATCTCCATATCTGATCCCAACTGCACTACTCAAATGACTGACACCTTCCTTATACACGATCATCTCATGATAAATACATCCATAATTCCTTCGTGCCATATAGAAAAATTTGAACATCAACAGTTTATCAATCAGGCGATTACCGTGATACTAGTCAGGCATCTGCAAGTCGAAGCACAGTGCGCCTTCTGGAGTGCGCACCCTTCCCTAGTGATACCAAATGATGTTAGCATTCTTCTAAACATCTAAAATCGTCCATGCTGTCTAAAACTTGTGACCCCATCCAAGTGAAAATCGTAACACGCAACATGTTCCTTATGCTGGTAACAAATATCTAGTTCAAGCTGTGGTCGACACTATCAAGAACTCTTCGCGACCCGTCTACCACCACCAAGCCATCAGAACTGAACTTCCCCAACTCAACCAAGTCACGCAAACCGTCAAACCCAAGAGTAGTGCCACAAAAGTGCCAGTAAGGCATTACTATACCAAAACAACCAATTACCTTTATTACCATGCTGACCCAACCCCACCAAGCACACACTTTTTTGAATCTTCCTCGACTTCTCTTCAAGTTAAAACTTCTCCTCGTTGGCACATAATGATTCCAAATCAAAGCTCTCTGCAGGAGATCCTAGCACGAGTCACGTCGTCCGAAGGCCCATAAACCGTTGTATTTCCTCTGAAGCAACCAACAATGCTGCAACCGAGATACTCACTCTAAAAAGGCCATCTGTGAATCTGAAGATGCTTCTCTAACCTCTTTGATACTGAAATATAGATTTAGTTGTAATACAGATATACCACATATATACCTCAGACCCAAAGTTGATATAATACACTACCCTGCAACCAGATCGTCAATAGTGGACTCCCCCACTTGGCGTGAAGCCATAGGACACAACATCCAATGATCAACAATACAAAACTTCATAGCTTGTACAACACCAATCATGAGATACCTCAAATTATCTACTAAGCGCATGTCCATCCTCGTGACAGTCAAACTCGTTTTTTCTAGTGCCTAAAATGATAATATGTACCTTTCACTGAGTAGAAATCCCATACGAACCACATAGTCTCTAATACCATCGACTACCCTTAAATCCACATGCACCTCATGACCCTACCACGATCGCGACGATTAGGCAACCAATTAAATCTTTCCAAGGTCGTACTTATCAACCAGATGCCAGAACCCGTTGCACCCCCACATAAACAAGTGAATGATCTCTCAATACATTTGCATCCTCAGTCTGGACGACACGTTGAGACAATGTTTGAGCATCCCTGGCTCCTTCGTAGCCCATCCGTAGCATCACGAACCGCCGGTGCACAGTCCCTTCCGAGTGCGGAATATTATACACGAGTGGATGCAAAGGAATATAAGATATATGCTTCAAGCTGAATTAATACCGCACGATAAGGAATAAAAGAAGTGGAATTCCCTAATACTTCTGTAGCCTCTCGAAGATAAGTACAAACGTCTCCATACTGGTCCGCAAGACTCTGCTAAACCTGCTTATGACTCATAGCACCTATGAACCTAAAGCTCTGATACAAACTTATCATGACTCCAATTTTCCTCCGTAGGATGTCGTGATGGCACCAAGTCTCTAAGACTAGGTAAGCCTAACACTTTCTGAATTAAATGAATTTAACTAAAACACCTATTAAACATAAACCGTATATTTCTATATAAAGCCAACAATCCCAACATGAGACAATATCCCAAGACTGGTAGTACAATTCATTAACTTTTCTAAGAGTAACTAGGAATAACAAGTATATCACTGTCCCGGAATAATAGAAAATAGTGGAAATAAAATACAACTAAGGGTGACTTCGGGCCTGCAAACGTCAAGTAGGTATACTTTGAAGTCTCCAGCAACGCAGACATAAGTCTCAAAATCGATCAAAAGTACCTAGATCGTAGTATGAGTACACCACTGCGGTAACCTCGGTAGAGTAGTGACGAGGCCCGGTTAAGAAATCTACCAGACATGTAATTTTTGCAGGATATATCATAAAGCTAACAATAGAAAGAACATCAATGTAGACCAACAATAGAGGGATCACAATTTACAATCAACAGTGAAAAGAATACAAGCACGAACGGCAACAAGAAATAACCAGGTAATAAAGCAACAACATAGTTAGAATACAGATGAATATGAATGAATTCAAGTAATGAGAACCGATGACAACTCAATCAATCAAATCGTTCATAATGCACAAATTACAACAAGAATTACCCGAGGTACCACTCCTCGTAATCACAAATCTTGAGTTACAACTTCCAAGTCTTACACGTATGGCACCTCGTGCCCACATTAGCAATCACCCTCGCACAGCAAAGTCCTGGTGCTACCATGTACATCGTACTCGTATCAATATCAACTAAGATGATCAATGGATAAATTTAAACACAATAAAAATAATTTCAAATTTGAATAAAATAAAGCGTCAAATGAGATGTTAAGCTTAATTTAGGATTCAAATAAAGTAAAATAAAGGAGAGATTGTGCAAATAGAGTATCAGATGAGCTTAGTTTAGAAATTTATGAGATGAAGTAAAAATATTGTATTTAAACAAAGTAAAACATTAGTTAATTTTAGCAAGTTAAATATAGAATTTGTTAAAAATAAAACGTGATAACAATTTTTAAGTAAAGTACACAACAATAAGGTAATGAGTAAAATTTTGGAATTCAATTAAAGTAAAAATGTGATAACCATTTAAATTAGTAAAACGCCGAGTGAAATACGAGTTTTATTTTGAAAAACATACAAGGGAAACACATTAAGAATTCTTTCGTTTAAAACCGCTAAATTACCAACAACTCAATCGGATATAAGATACTGACCCATGCACATAAATTTACCTTGACAATCAATTTATCAAGAAATAGCGGATGCACAAATTGCATGTTAAAGCAACACAATAATATTTGTTGCGGCATGCAACCCGATCCCATACAATTATAATAATATCGGTTGCGGCGTGCAACACGATCCCACACAATAAAAATAATAAATGTTGCGACGTGCAACCCGATCCCATATAATAATAACAATATATGTTGCGGCGTGCAACCTGATCCCACACAATAATAACAATATTCGTTGTGATGTGCAATCCGATCCCACATAGTAATAACAATATCTATTATGGCGTGCAACCCGATCCCACTTATAGCATATCGCCCGTCCTTATCGCTCCATATCACATCTTTTCATATTATTTCAATATCATTGCAGCGTGCAATACGATCCCCAAAAAATAAGCATTACACAAATAACTACAACCAATTGTTGCGTATCACAAAACCAAACACAATAACGAAGCTACACAAAAAGTCACAAACGGGTGATAAAATTACACGATAACTCCCAAAATCAAATAGCAAGTAATGATAATTTATAAACAAAGACACTATTACCGAGAATCAATTAACAATTAAGGCAAGTAAAGCATGAATTCAACAAGTAATTGCAATTAACTAATAACACATATAAGAGCGAACTTGATAATAAAAGATACAACATGTTCTAACAACTTCAAGTAAGGCAGGTACGAGCAAATTCAACAATGAAAGATATAACATGTTGTGACAAATACAGTTAAACGCACGGAAGAAGTCTAGAAGTCTACACTGGTCAAATACCACATATAAGCTCGTGTACACAATCGTCACCTCGTGTACACGTCTTCCACATAATTCAAATAGTACCATCACTCAAAACCTAGGGGTAATCTTCCTCCCCCCCCCCCCCCTCCCCCCACAAATTTAGGCCAGATACGTACCTCAATTAGGTCGATTCATCGCTTAAAATAGCTTTCCTTTTAAAATTAACCTCCACTGGGCTCAATCTAACAAAAAAAAACAACTAAATATTAACAAACAATGCAAGAGAAATTAATTATAATAAATAAAACTATG
The DNA here is from genome assembly GCA_002018475.1 of Nicotiana obtusifolia. Classification (NCBI taxonomy): domain Eukaryota; kingdom Viridiplantae; phylum Streptophyta; class Magnoliopsida; order Solanales; family Solanaceae; genus Nicotiana; species Nicotiana obtusifolia. The sequence goes on along the minus strand of MCJB01052808.1, from coordinate 69,492 downwards.
TTCTTTATATTTTTCTCAAAAAGTTAACGTTGGACCTACCTTGGATTTCAAATCCAAGCTTACCCGAGCAAAGCTCGACCCAATACAAGCTCACACGAACAAAAACCGACTCAATCGGAGTCCAATAGCTCAACCAATTCGCCAAAATATCGCTTTTGGGTGTTCATAACCCAAAAATCCAACCACACTAGTTGGGTCCCATATCTCCTGAAATACTCATCAAAACTCGCCAAATTTGAGTATTTGTTTTCCTAATATAGGAGAACAAGACCCCAAAAGGAATCGGGAAATAAATGCCTCAAACTCATTTTCAATTTTTAAAATTTAGGACATAACCCTAGGTTTTGACAAAGAATTAAATGAGTTTTCAATTAAAATCATGGATCAAAGCTTAAACCAAGGGAATGAATCAAAGAGAAATACTTAGGTTATTGTTTATACCTTACCCCATGGAAGAAACTTGAAGAACATCTTTGAATTCTCCCTATCCCAAACTTTCAAGATGAGAAAAACTCCAATAACATTAATAGCCAAAATGCCCAGTTGTTCTGCCTCGTTTCTTGTGCTAAATGATCCCTAAACTCTCTTTTGATACCTCCAATGGATTCCTCGTGAAACTCCAGTCAAGTTAGGCTTTTGAATCACTCCAGTTTACCTTATAACAAAGGAGATATGTTGGTTTCAATATTTGAAAATAGTGCAAATTTTTAAATATAATTCAGTGGCAATTTCTTAATTAATCTGAAAAATATGACAACCCAATTCTTAGTAAAATGACCATAAATTCCTCATACAATGTCGAAACTTGATGATTTCAGTTGATATGGTTCCAAAATTACGATACGGATATAATGATTTAGTCGAAACACAAATCAAAGGCAGTTTGCTCAATATGGTAACCTTTATGCTCAAATCGATGTCGAAACCAAAAACAATCACCATATAATCCAAACTTATCTAGAACTCATTGGAATTTAACTAAACTTTGTGGACATATCCAAAATATCATATAAACTTATTGGAATAATTAAAATTCGATTCTGAGTCCGTTTACCCAAAAGTCAAACATTGGTGAACTCTTCCAACTTAAAACTTCTAAAACGAGAATTATTCTTCCAAATCAATCCCGAACCACTTGAAAATCGAAACCAACCATACACTCAAGTCATAATACATAATATGAAGCTACTCAAAGTCTCAAACTACCGAATGCAACACTGAAGCTCAAAACGACCGGTCGGGTCGTTACAGATTATAATCTCATTTTGCAAAATGAACTAGATCTCTGGAAATTAAAGTCTAGAGTTTAATGGCTTAATGATGGAGATGCTACGGCTATTCAAAGAAGTAGGAAAAAAAATATTAGGACTTAACGACTCAGTTGGAAATTGGACCTTCGATCCACAAGGAATCCAAGATATTATTTTAGGGCACTTTAATAAAATCTACACCGCTGAGCTAACTCCTGTCCCAAAGCCATTCCAATAAACCCAAGCCTTCTAAACATTATATCACAAAGATAGGGAAAGTCTTACCAAACCACTCTTAATTTATGAAATTAAGAATGGTATTAAATCCTTTTAAGCCACTAAAGGCACTAGGGACAGATGGGATCCACCCAATCTTTTTTTCAAAAACACTAGATTGACACAAATTCAGCTCTCATAGATACCTGTGTGAATGCTTTTAATACACTTGAGATCTTGTAGGACATAAACAAGACATTCGTCATGCTTATCCCAAAGGTAAAGTACCCATGGAATATCACCCAATATAGGTCAATCAGCCTATGCAATACCATCTACAAGACTATTACAAATATTATACTAAATCGAATAAGACCCTTTCCTAACGACATCATTAGTCCTCACCAGTGTACCTTTATTCTAGGAAGGAGAGTTATTGACAAAGCAATAATTGACCTTGAAAAGACATTTGACATGCTTGAATGGTCCTTTGTCAGAAACTCGCTGCAAGCACTAAATTTTCCAAAGGAACTAATAACCCTAATAATGAACTACATATCAACTATCATTGCCAATTGAAAACCAACAGAATTTTTCAAACCATGCAGGGGCATCCGACAAGACCCGCTTTCACCTTACCTATTTATAATATATGCATGCAATCTTTAACAAAATGCACCAATCATGAAGTCAATATTACTAATTGGAAGCCTATTAAAATAAGCCAGTCTGGACCCCTCCTATCACACCTTCTTTTTGCGGATGATCTTATTCTCTTTTCAGAGGCGGATACTATTAGTGCAACCTCTATTATCAATATATTCAATTTCATATTCTAACAATCAGGACAAAGAATTAATTTTACGAAATCAAAACTGCTATTTTCCTCCAATGTGAACCCTCATGTCCAAACTGATCTATCCATCACTCTAAACATGAGATTACGACCAATGTAGGGAAACACCTAGGTTTCCTATTACCAGTCTAAACCCAAAAGGCACGGACTACCAATTCATTCTTGATAGAATTAACACTAGACTAAAAGGATGGAAAGCAAAACAGTTAACACTAAGAGGGCGGCTAACTCTTATTCAAACATTAATTTTTGTCATGCCCATGCACTCAATGAAAATAAACATTCTCCCAGCAAAAATTAGAAATCACATTGACAGGATCCGACGTGACTTCCTATGGAGAGCTACAATATATCACAAAAGAATCCACCATATCAATTGGGACACAGTTGCAAAACCTAAAACCGACAGAGGGCTTGGACTGCACAAAACAAAAGGGGAAAATGTTGCCCTACTATCAAGTATTCTATAGAGGTTTCACTCCACCCCCGACTCCCTCTGGGCCAAAGTTCTTAAAGAAAAATACCTTAGACCAGGATATAGCATACCTCTAACATATAAAAGCAACGACTCGTATATTTGGAGAAGTATTTCGAAACCCACATGCTATTTTTTAAAGGTTTAACATGGAAAGTCGCCACTAGTAGACACATAAATATCTGGGAAGATGGATTATAGCAAAATACACACTTACGAAATTAGTATATGAACCCCTTAACAAAGAGGATTTTAATAAAAGTCTATCGCATATTATCCTTAATAAAAACTAGAATCTAGATACACTATGATACCACCTACCATCCGAAATTACAAACTTCATCTCACAAACATATATTCCTTTTTCCGACGATGCAAATGATGCTTCTTCTAGAAAGAAACGGAGGATGGAGTCTTCACAACTAAATTTGCATATATATGCTATTCCACAACCTTCAGGGACAAACCCAATATCAGGAAGCTTTGACCATAACTGGAGCTAGAAAGCACAATGCCACAATAAACTAAAAACATTCTTATGGCTTCTAGTACACCAACGTCTTCCAACAACCATACTACTCTACGGAAGGCACATAATACCCTCAAATAATTGTCCCCACTGCAGCATTGAGGAAGACATACACCACATTTTTTCTCCTGCCCAACGAACATCTCTATTTGGGGAGCTTTAAACATTAGCACACTTGAATATACACCATTTGCCTGGATAAAAAATATATGCGCATCGCATAGCAACACTAACCTACCCAATAACACACAAATCTCCCTAGTAATTGTAACACCTATAATCCTTTGGCATAATAGGCTAAACCGAAAAGATAACATTTTTAACAATTGTTCTATATCAATAAACAACGACAACACTTTTGCTTATGCACTGGATTATCTTTACCTAACCAACCAAAAAAATCCAACAAAAACTACCATCAAATTCCAATAAAGTGAAATGCACCACCACATAACACCTATAAACTAAATATAGATGGTGCACACAAAAAAACTCCAACACTGGAGAAGCGGAAGGAATCATCCAAGATTTCCACGGTAACTGGATTGATGGATTCTCTAGCAATATAGTTGCCTCAATGCTACTACAGATTGAAATTATTGCACTACTTAAGGGTTTGGAACTTGCTTTTATAAAAAATCATATACCAGGTATTAATTTTATTATTACAACAAACATGTAATACCAAAGCTTACGTTAATCTTCTACATGAGTGCAGGTTCCTCATCGAAGCAATGGGCTAACCGCCCATTAGGCACATCTATCGCGAAGGGAACCAAGTCGCGCACACTTTAGCAAAATATGGGAGTACCTGGGACTCACATACAAATGCTGAGCGCGAAGGCTCATTTTGGAGTGAACCACCTTTATTTGCTTTCTTAATATCTCGCTTAGACTATTTAGGGACTGTATCGTTCAGATTAGTCCCATGCTATATTGATACTTCTTAATTTCCTGCAAAAGTAATAAGTTCTCTTATTAGCAAAAACAAATAGCTACAGATTGTTTGGTGCACAGGCTATTCGGCTCATAATGCGCGCGTTACAACGTATTACTTATTTATGCATTGCCAATAATAAAATAATTATCATACGATAAATAATAATATAGGAATTATTATGTATAAATATAACATAGAGATAACATGCTTTAACGATAATTTACTTTTAAGTACTTTGATTTCTGTATTGCTAATACATATACTTTTATTAAATGTTCAATTTCTTTTTTAATAATACATACAATTAAACATGTATAACTTAAATTTGAATATTAATTAATACTACAAATTAAATAATGCAATAATTATGCCAGAATCTTTTTATACGATCAAAAAATGCTACGCTAGTTATTCGGAAATTAATTTTCTTAATTAATCCAACTATATATTGTATTATCTAATGGGTGATACAATGTTAAAATTATATTTCATAGAGAGTTAACTACCCGACAAAAAATATTAAAAATTCTGAGTCCTGAAAGGGCAAAAAGTTACCGAATTAGCTAACATTTATTTATCATCGTCTCTGACTCAGCCACGGGTCCAATTCAACATGAGTAATCTGCAGGGTTCAGGTCCAATTTCTAACCCGATTCAGAATCCGACTCCGAACCCTAGTACCGACCCAAAATCAATATCGTTCGATCAGGTCTCCAAGTTGTTCAATTTGCCTCTCTCTGATGCTGCTGAATCCCTAGGTAATTTTCCTTTCACTTCACCCTCTGATAAATAATAATAATTCCTCAAGATATATTTATACTCAGGTGCTGTTTGTTTTGTAGTTGCAAACTCAGATTTTGAATTTTTGGCTACTATTTGCAAAAACGAGCTCAGACAAGTAATTTTTTTTAAACATATGTATAACTCTAGAATAAACGTCACTTATGTTTAGACTCACTGCTGCAAAAGTGTATAGCCTGCAGTGATATTCTGTGTTACTGGCTTAAAAATGATGTTTGTAGGCTAAACCTAAAACTATTAGTTTAGTGGTTTATTAATTTATTTATTTATCGTGTTCGGCTCAGCTTGTGTGCAGCTCGATTAACTCATAGAATAACTTGCTACTTCCCACTATATCTATCTAGTTTAATGTAAATTTTTATCTGTTTGTGTGTTGTCATGGGTCTGGGGAAGTAGTTGAAATTTTGGAAAATAGTTGCTGCAATGTAGCTACATTGGTCATTATGAAAACCTTTTTTTTGGTTTTTATGTTTTTGTATAACCATATGGTATCTGGTACCCACTAGCCGACTAATCCAGATTCAGGCTGCGTAGGGCCCATTAAAGGGGGAAATGCTCTGTTCTAGGGGTTTCTCCGTGCCCAGGACAGGTTCCAAAACGAGGCTTCTGATTAAGGGTGGAGGGACCCATCCATCCCACCACGGCCCTTGGTGGTATTATAAAAACTGGATATAGAGAAAAAATAGAGACATTCAGAACAATTTCCTCCTATGATGCACGAGTATGACTGCATCTGTACAGTGCCATCCACAAAGAAATGCTTTTAACTATCTAATAGCAACTCGGCCATGATAAATTGACCATCAACCAAACAATAAACTGTGATAGTGGATTTTGGAGAAGAATGAGGTAACCTAAATATCAAGACATTTTTAACCCACCCCACCCCAGGTGATAAACCGTGATTGTCTGCCTATAGGGGCGGAGCTAGTAGCCCCGTGACGGTTCGGACGAACGCAATAACTTTTGTTTAAATAGTTTATTTGTGTTAAATTTATTTATTGAATATGTACATATATTAAATTTAGAACTCAGTTATTAACACTTGAAGTCATCCTTCTAAATTTCAGAACAAATAAGTTGAAATTCTAGCTCCGCCTCTGTCTGCCTATTCCGTGGTATGGCTGGAATTCTGAATTTCTGACCTACGTGTTAGAAGTAGAGTCGTTTCAATAACTAAGCTAACCTCTCTTGTTAGAATATCAACTAGATTTCCTTTTTCTGCTAAAAAATTCGATAATGTCTGAAGTAGCTACTCCAGAAGTTTGATCTGCATTGATATTTCTTATATCATTTGCTTTTCCATTTATTCTATTTTTTCACAATGACATGTTCATATGCACCAGAGCACTTTCAAGAGGCAGTATGTAGTCTGAATATTGTTATTGCACTAGAAAAAGTTAATGACTCTCACCGAGTCACAATGTTTATGTGCACTAGAAATTTTGTAATTCTGTTTGACTAATTTCAAATCCAGGAATCAAGTGTCTCAAAGGATGAAACATATTAACAACTATGAGCAAGTAACTTAGACCCCCCAAAAACCTGCATTCCAGTTGCTACGAAAAGAAGTCATAAAATCTTGAATTGCTTGTTGGTGTTGCATGTTTAGCTGTTACTTGTTATAGTTCGCTTTGATATCCTATCCCCCCCTCCCCCCTCCC